>JAODKM010000105.1:533465-560778 GCA_026780845.1 Petrocephalus sullivani | reverse complement strand
ACCCCCTCCAACAGCCAGCCCCATCTGTCACACGGCAAAAATGTCCCGCGTCCAGCTGAGAGGACGCTTTCGGACCTACATGCAGGAAACAGACATGCCCCATCTATTTGTCTGGGAGGAATGTTGCTTTATGGGCCAGACATTATTTTGTTATATCATTTGGGTCATTTTCTTTCACCACCTTTTACAGTTTGTCACTTTCTTTCCTACTCCAGCTTTACTTGTGGCTGGTCATCTACTACATACATCACCCCTTTTCTGTCTGGCTGAGTACATCTGAGATGCAATTATGTGATTGGTGCTATATTACATTTAGTTTAATTCCCCTGTCATGGGATCCCATGTATTAGACAGATAGTTGAGCTTCTATACCCCAGCTGAGATATTTACTTATGTGTACTACTCTTCTGAAATACAGTAATTTGATACCCAAAACTGACTGCTGGCGGGGTCTCCAGAAGCCCCTGTAGAAATGTCAGAGAAAGAGAGATGCCTCTTTATAATGCAGTTCATGCTACCCAGGTTTGTCTCCCTTTTCCTTTGTGACAAGATGTCTCACAAGAGAAGCCGTAGGATCGTTAGTTGACATTTAGGTCAGAGAAGTAGACAGTGGATGTATTTGCCTCTTAAGAGCACGCTGTCAGGATAGGATTCAGGGGTGTCACTGAAACACATTTTACCGCGTAAGATCGGGGGAGAAACAGAATATCCCGAACTGAACTGGGCCATGCCTCCCATACTACTGGGTTCCTGAGGTTCCTGAGTCCACTGGACAGAACAAAGCAGGGAACCGGTAACTTGACTTGGGGCCAGTGAGTCGGGGCCATTTACTGGACAGAAGGTTCTGGAAGGATGTGTGCAGGAAGTGCGGATGGTTGGTGCGGCCGTAGGGAAACCAGAACCAAAACAGCAAGAGGCAAAATCCCAACAAAAAAGATTCAACAGATTCTTCTATGAAACTATAAAGGTGAACAGGTGACCTTTATAGGGGATGGGACCACAGGATCTCAAGCCCACGACTTACCGTTTTAATTAAGTCTCAAGCGACACGGGTACGACACGTGCTGTCATGTTCAGTAAGTCTTTCATCTGCTTACGCACCAGCACTCGCAGTTAATGGGAGCGGAGTTCGTCACCACCGATTCATTACCGTCTTTAAACCTAAGCATTCGTTATCATCGTATTTTGCTAAAAATGGTTAAATGTCTCCTAGCCTCCTGTCCCACTTATTTAATACGTTAGTATTTTTTCTGTGCATGTCTTTTTCGTTTTGTGTCTCTATGAGTATTTCGGAGAGCGGACGTTTGACGAGTAGCGGCTGAGCCGCGGAAACGCATAAGCGGAGCAGCTGTCCCCCAGTTGGTGCTAAATCTCCCCGAAATCTCCCGAAAACTTGGCGCGTGCAGCACTGCCATGTGCAATGGAGGGGGTCGCTCAGAGGCTGCGTGTTATATGAAGCCACTCTTTCCAGCTACAATTTACTCATTTGATTTTTTTGAATCTCTGTTTTTCAGTCTCCTACAGCCCAGTTAATCTCCTGATAATTTTTTGGTGCAGATTACTGTGACTCTCTTGGTAACGTAGCAGGTTTGTTGAAAATAGGCCTGACAAATATGCTGGATGGTAGCAAAGGTGAAAAGTGGCCAAACAAATCCACAAAAGAACGAGATTCAATCACAGTATTTCATTAAACAGAATCATTAAAACTGAATTTTAAAACAAGGAAGAGCTATACAAAATTTAAATGTGTGGAGTTGTTCATCTGCCTTGGGATTCAGTCAGAAGAAACATGTACGTCGCGTACATCACGTTGTTGTACAGGTGGTAAGAACTAGGAGGTGTGAGGCTCACCCTGCGTGGCCCTCGCCAATCCACTGCGGATCAGGGAGGGCGGCGTCCTCAGTTAGTCAAGTAACTATTATGCCTGCCTGGGGAGGTTTATTTAAATCTGGTGTCTCCATTCCCCAGCTACTGAATCTTCAGCAGATCACTGCTAAGAGTGTGCTGCCTAGATCAAGCTGCGGTCTTTCTGCTTGGAAACCCTCTAGCTCTGGTTTGACTGCTTTCCCAAATAGTAAATTGGAATAATCCAAAGCTATGTTCTTACCACTTTTCTTCCCTACCCTTCAGCCCTCCTGCTCCAGACTTGATATTAAAGCTTTGTAGGCTTCATCTGTGATCCAAACGGATCAGAAAAGCCAGGGGTGGTTGCAGTTTGGGGGCCTTTTTTTTTCCTGGATTCGTCGTGATCTCAGACCATGAATACCTTTTGAATGTGTTCTTCTGGGAGGGAATGTTGCCTCCAAATGTAAAAACACCAGTAGCTGCGGAGTAGTCTTTTTTTCGATGCAGCAATCTTCCTGCACGAGTGTAACGCTGCACAGGGCATCCATAGCGGTCCAAAATGCTAACGAGTACGCAAATGAAATGTCTGTCTGACACGTCTCCGTCAGAGATGCAGTGAGCTCTGATGCATGCACAGATTGGGATGCGAAATGCGATTGCGCATCCGTGCCGAAAGCGACGCGTGTAAGTGAGTCACATTTTGCTCAAGTCGGTTAGTTTGTCCGTGGGATATGTGACATCGCTTGACACAGAACATAGCTGGAAATGTCAGGGGTACATCATAGTAGAATAGGTCACCTAATTTAACCCAAAGGGCAGAACATAGAATTGCAAGAATTTCGGAAGTCTGTTTTACCCGAGCATCGCTAGGCCAGATTCGAATTGGTGATACAATAACAGCAGGCCAATTCCTGTGAATGTTTTAATTGAGTTTTAATGAAGTGAGCTGAGCTTAAGAAGGAAACAGCAGGCTAATTAAGCCTCGAATTCCTGCCCGATTGTCGTTCACGGCCTGATGTGATTCAGCACACTGGCACCTGTCATCTGAACGTCCCCCCACCACCTCCTACGACATTCATGTGCCTGTAGCTTAAAGCTTTGATTTTTTTTTCTGCCGGTTTGCGTGGTGGGTTTCTGTCTGCCGAGTCCCTGATTCCCTCTCACTCATGTACCGCTACCTCCTACAGAAAGAGACACCAGAACTCAGCATTAAAAAACAATGAGCAGAATTGTTGGAAATTCTGCGTTGCGGTACCACACGACTTCACGGCTTGATGCAGCTTCAGTTAATAATGATATTTGTATTAGTTTTACTTTATTTCCACCTGTTTTTCTCATTTCTCCTTGCAGCCTAACGCGGTGATTTGCATAGCCTGAGTCATTTTCATAGAATTCCAAGGGTTTTATGGCCGTGAAATGACTTTCTTATGTGACATGTAAGCATTCAGTTCCACTAAATGAACGAAATGTAACAGTGTGGGCAAAACAATGAGGACTATGTATGTAAACCTTCTGAAATTTTTAATCTATTCCTCGCTACTGTGGTGCATTACTGACAAAATTGAACCTGGCATAATAAAGAAAAACAATGATCGTTCAGAAATGTTTTGCGGAAGGAAATATTTCACGAGTTTTTGCATTTTGTCTGAGATTTAATAACATATGCAAATATGGGCAAAATAAATGGTGGCGTTCACAAAAACAGAGATTTCTTCAGCGCGAGTACAAATAACAGTGGAACAGGGCTGGTTTATGTGATGTGCTCAGTTCCCGTGGTAATCAGTCACCAGCCCCGGTAGATGCAGAGGGCAGAGGAAGAGTTAGGGATTAAAAACCACACCACAGGTATCCAAACCCAGATGGCCAATTTCAGGCTGATTTCCTCGCTGGGCTTTAAATAAAGTGACTTGAATAAGTAGGCTTTTGTGCTAAGTGCCAAGTTTATTTAGCTTTGGGCTTTATTATGAGTTAAGTTGTCAAAGGTTTTCCATTAACTTATTTAAAAAGGTTCCCGACACAAAGTTACGTTAAGGTTTTTTAAACAGTATTCTGTTGGCTTGGTGCCCTCGTGACATCAGCATGTCGATGTGTTGATCTCCAGCCTGGGTAGGGAAGTTCCCGGCGATGATGCTCGCCCGGTGCGCCACCCGAGCTTCTATTGCCACTGGCTCCACCCCTGAACTTCCCATTGCTTTTACAGTAAGGAGAGTGAAACAGGTTATGATTGGCCTGTGCAGACAGATCATTAGAGTCACGTGCTCTGACGCTGCTATTTATATTGGTGCATAATTACAGCGATTGTGCAAACCCTTAGCATCATGACATGAGAAAGGTTAACATGAAAAAGAAATTAGCATGAAACAAAGAAATGGAAAGCTCAGCGCTTGAGAGCCAGGCGACTAGGGAAAATTATGCAGAAACAGGCAGAACAACATAATAATTAATCACTCTAATAACCGCAGATGAGAGGCGTGATTTGTTCTGAGCCTTTTACTGTAGGTGGAAAGATAAGAGGAACATTACAGACAGGGGAAAAAGCTCCGTTAGTGTCTTTTCCTCAACAAAAACCATAAACTGAAAAACCCGTTTTTTTGTTGGTGTTGATACATCATTATGGCACGTTACTGCTTCACAGATTTTATGATCTGAAATGCCTCATTAGTCTTAATGCAGTACAGAAATCTAAGCCTAAGAATAATATCACCCCCTCACCGAAGCAGCATTATACCGCTTTGCTTTGCATTTTCCTGTCAATGATCATTTCTAGTTATGTTGGCCGACCAACATTTGTATAAGGAGAACAATTGAATAAAACATGATGATCTGCCTGTTTGCTCATTTGTGTTTACATCATCTGTGACTCTGTGGCTTCAGTGCGATGTCATCAGTGACCGTCACTTATATAAACCAATGAAAACACAAGAACAACTAGTTTTTCATTTCTGTCCTTTCGTGTCTTTTAGGTTCATTTTAAATTATTAAAAGAGTCACAATTTACTGGGCATATCATTTAGTAAATTCCTTAACTAAGTACTGAAATCTTGTTGGCTCTTAATGAATCTTTACATAATGACTTCTTGAGGTTTATAACAGTGATCCACACAGCTAAACATCCATGCTTAAATAAAATCTCTGCAAATATTATTTGGATAACTGATATTATAATGAACTCTTCTCATTTTTTCCCCACTAAATCTTGTTATGTCTGGGTTTTCCGTGGAGGTATATACTATACATATACTAATATACTGCATGTGCTTGGAACTGTTTTGTGAAGATTTCATAGGCAGGTGGAGTCTAAGCCACCCAAGATCTACAGCCCGGAGCTGACTGGGAGCTGGATGTTGGTGGTGGTTTGCCTTACGGGAAATGGGCTGTGGGGGACAGACCTGGGAGAAACTGAAGATGGAACAGGAGGGCTTCATTAAAAGTAAATGACCCCAAAAGGATTCTCAGTTGAGCCAGGCTCCAGCTGATGTGCCTGAAAATAGACAATCATAAAGAAGGGGCCACTGGTGACCGTTCGCCTGATTGGTTAGAGATAGCCACATGATAGCGGCCACTTCTTCAGAATGTGTACATTTTAATGGCTTATAATGGCATCTGGGGTCAAGCCATAGGTCAGCTTTCTGCCGTGTATGTGGCGGAGAGAGGGAGGAGGAGAGGAAGGGAGACAGAGGGGGTAGAAATGTGTGCTGGGAATGCTGTTTAGCCGTGCTGGGAGGGGATGCAGGGCTGCAGTACTGGACATGCATGGAGCCCGACGCGCTTGGACGATGTTCAGGAATGTGGGGAAGCCCCAGCGCGTGGCATGAAGAGGTGGGCACCTGGGGGGGCACTGTGTCCGTACAGCCACATGTGGTATGTGCGTTTGCAGACCGGATGCTAATGCTTGGAGACATGTGGACTTGTAATTGTACTTTGATAGTATGGGTGTTGGCTAACAAGTCTGGGACGCTCAGGTGTGGGTGACCATTTTTATCAAGGGATTAACTATTTGAAGTGAGGAGTTCAGGTCCAGTCAGTAAAAGTTGCTTGGTGACTGTGACTCTTTATACTCAACTGGTTGGTTGAAACAAAACCTTGATTTGGACTTTAACTCAGTGGGCCTAAATTACCCTCCTTTGTTAACTGTTCAAACTAGATTCTATCTGGTTTAAGACTTATAAGACAACATCTGGTTATTGCAGGTTACTGCTGTTTGTGTTACTGTGATCTGTGTTCTGTAAATTGTATACCACATATGTTAAGCATGTTTATGTGGTCTGCTGATAATAATTAGATTAGTGTGGGCTTTAATGGTTGGGACACCATACCCGATGACTGATGTTCAGAACATATCACTGTACTTGGTGAATTAGCAGGTCCTGCCACTCAGTGTCCATGGGTCTAGATGCTGAGTTCTGAACAGTTCTGATATATGCTAATGTGCTGTGTCATGCATGCCAGGGAAAAGTTTACAATACTTTTACATGCTTTATGACTCCAGCCCTAGAGGGCCAGAATCCAACAGAGTTTGTGGAGTTTCCTGCTCAGACATACCTATTAAACCTGGTAATTAGCTGATTAAGATGTATTTGAGCAGGGAAATCTGCAAACTGTGTTGGACACTGACCCTTCAGGACTGGAGTTGGGCAGCCCTGTGCTAATGTGTCATGCATGCCAGTTTTAGATGCTCTGTGATGTCAAAGTTCAGTGCGATATGGCTTTCAGGGTATCCTTTGAATATGGATATGACAGGACATTGATTTGCCTTCTTGCCTCCGTAAATCCTCTGTGCGCTGCACTTGCTCGGGGTGAGAGTGCAGGGGTGGGTGGGCATGGCCTTGGATTAGTCATCTCCATGAGTCAGTGCACAGGCTGGACCAGGGTGACTGGCCTGATGTGGGATGTTCCCTTTGGGCCTGACCTTCTGAAAGCTGATGAGATGATTTAAGCCTGTGAGACACATTATTGTTATGATTCAAGTTCACTCTCCCATTGTATGTCCATCAACTATGTTATTGAACACTTGTAGAGATACATAGATATGTCATCGTTTTCTTAACCCTAATCAAATCTGACATAAATCACATTTTATTTTTCATGTACAAAGTACTAATCACTGTTTCATCAAGCCAATGGACTGTCAAAAGTAATAACCAGACTTTTTCTTTAACCAGGCTGACATATGAAGCATTTCCATGTTAATTAAACCCTGAATCTGAAATGTTTAGTCATCGTTGAAGAGTGCTTACTTGCAAGGCAAATATTACTGATTACTTTTGCTTAAATTATCCTATAAATTATACTGTATCACCTGATAAAATGCAAATTCTCTGTATTCCATCCCTTTTGAATCTATAAGTGCCTGAAGCTGGTTGATTTTTAACCTTTTTTGTGGCTGGAAGGAGTTTTTATTCGTTTTTAGCTGGAGAGCATGTTGATGTGGTCCTGGTTGTTCACAGCTGTACATACCAATTGGCTCCAGTCACTTCAGAGGTGCATTATGGGAGCTGTGTGAATGACATAAGTCCCTCTGAATCAGTGCTGCTGACATAAGCCATAGTTTGGTACCCCATGTCCCCTCTATTGTGCCTGGATGTAAAAGGCAGGTGGCAGCCATTTATTTTCATTTTGCTAAGTGTCCTGCTTGGCAGTGCCACCAGATAGGAAATGCTGTGGATCAGACAGGCCCAGAGCACAACCATTACCAAACAGGGTGGCAGTACTGTATAGTCACGTCAAGAGGACAACCGCATGCCCACGAGCTCTGATTGGTCGATGGGTCCCCGTAACCCGCCTTCGCTAAAAGAGCGATGGATGTGTAGCTATCCCTGGCCGTGCTTGTTTATTTGAGTCTCCCTGGCTATTCGGTCCTGTTAATGAGAGATGGAGCATCTGTCTGTAATGTCCCGGTCACGGTCAGCGCCCGCGGACATTTCCGCTGGGAGCTCTCTGGCCTGAGATAACCGTTATTCACAGGAGGGGTCTTAAAAGACACCCCCCCCCAATTACATATGGTCATTACAGACATAACACAGTGACACCCGGTGTTTCCTTTGCTGAAGTTCTCCGAGTGGCTTACATGACCATGGCTAAAGACATACAAATTCTCTCCCCAAACAGCACCCTCACTGTTCAGAGGAGGTCAGGTTAGGGTCAGCGTGCTGGATTTCATTTTAAGTGGTATGGACTGACCGATAACCCTTCCGTATGTCAGACTCTTCTGCTAGACATCTCCAGATGCACACTCCCACTTGATTAATCACACCGGTCCTGTTTACCTTGCGAAAATGCTTCTGCCGTGATCAAACATCACAGGAAGAAGCTTAAAACTGCGGTTGGGACATTTTCTTGCTAGGTACTTGATGCGGTTACCCCAAAATTTCAGTGAAGCACTTTCCTCCTGACCACGACCATTTAGGCTCTAAATCGCATCCATAATTAATAATTCATGAATTATTCTATTGCCTATCTGTTGCATATTACCATATGGCTATTGTATTGAATTTTTGCTGACCTGATTGCTTATACTAGGGGCAAATTCAGAGTCAGGACTGACTTTGAATACTGTAATTATTTTATCATCCAGCTTACCATAGCTTCTCTGGCTTTAGGACTCCACAATTTAATTGCCATTTATGTATGAATAGACAATGGAGAGAATGCATAGTGGGGAGTTAACGTAATGGAGAAATGACAGTGTCCTAATAATAATAAATACTGTTATTAATAATACCCCACACAGGCAGCCTCGCTTACATTAACATGGTGTTTATCTACTTACGGCGGCTTTCCGGTCGATTATGCTTCTAGCAGAATATCGCCACCGTCCTCAGTAACGCAGTCAGTCAGTTTTATGAAGCTGTTTTTCATAGGATTAGGATTTTAAATAAGGATTTATAGACACTCTAAGAAAACAGTCCCAGATGTATGATCGGGGCCCCTCTTCCACTTTACAAGTGATATCCATGGAAAGTGGTGAGGGCTGCACCCCCAGCCTATCACAGCTAATCTCTAATTAACAGTGTTTAATTTCTCAGGGGCCGGTCTGGCAGAGAGAGACGGTGCTCGCACGTTCTCTGCTCTGTCCTTACCCTCTGTTCCTGCTACTCAGTCTGGAAAGGAAGCAGCATTATTTATCAATATGTTCTAATCAACTGGGCATTTGAATTACTCAGGGAAATTTAAACTTTTTCCCACTGATACATAAAAAAGTGGCTATAATAATTCTTGAGAAGTTTATTCCAAGGACAGATTTCATAAGCTTTTTTTTTCGGTGGGATGTAGATCAGCAGATTAAGGATCTGTGCCGATGTCCATAAGGGCCCTTGAGCCAGGCGCTTAACCCCGAATGCTCCTGGGATGCTGCAGACGCCATGTTTCCACCATAAAACATGCTGTCCCCCTGTATATACACGTATGTTAGTGTCTCTCATGGGGATATGATGGGACCCGAGGGGATGACTCAGTTTTCCTATGAAGATAACTATTCTACTATTCCCTTCTGTTTTTAGGGAAGCACAGTTGCTTAGTGACCCCAAGTGACCCTTAGTGACTCCAAGTGTGTGAGCGGTGTCCTTAGATGCAGGTAACGCCCACCTCCCCACGGGTTTGAGTGGGGTCCAGCCTGCGATCATGGGACCTCCTTCCCCAACACTACCCCGCTGTGGCTCTTGGGGTGTACTCCAAAGCAACTCCAGTCCATTCCAGCCAGGCCATGAAACATTGCGTAATTTAAAATCCTATTTTCAATAATGTATAACACCCATTCTAGTTCTCGTTACCAGTCCTGCTTATTAGCACCTAAAGCCCAGTAAAACAGTGTGTTAATTGCACACCCTGGCAGTCCTTTAACCTGCCAGTTAATTATTCTTCCTTCAGGCTAGCATCATTAACAGGTATAAGGCTTATTAAAATAAAATAATGATTTAATAACGTTCCTATAAAGTTATCCTGGAGAGAATAGACCCAAATTTTCACCCCCGACAGAAGGCTGGAAACAGGAGATGATCGGGTGAGGATAAAAGGCAGCTGTTAACTCGTCCGAGATTGGTGTTTGCGTTCAGTCATGACAGGCAGCATGCAGGCCAACGTCCCTGTTGCAGTCAGGGCTAGTAAACCTATTAGACCTCGTAGGAAAGGAAAGGAGAATAACTGGCATTGCTGACACACTACAACACACAACAATGAACTGTGTCCTCTGCATTTAACATTCTGATACAGCAGTGGGCAGCTATTTCGGCACTGGGGGGACGGTACCTTGCTCAGGGTACCTCAGTGGTACTTGCGGGTCAGGGACGCAAACCGGCAGTCTTTTGATTACACAGTTTCATCCCTAACTATTACACCACCACTGCCCCATAGGAGGCTGCCTACTGAGGGGGTACAGACTTGGGGGTGTTGGCGGTGAAGCTTGCCAAGAGTGCTACATGGGGGGTGGACAGGGGCACATGAGAAAATCAAGGTTATACGCAGGTAGACCCTGGACCTGCATCCTCATTGTGACAAGGTCTGGCAAACGACGCAATACTGACCAAAGGTTTTACAAGGGAACAGTTGTCAGATATTCTATGGAACTAACTATGATAAGACTGAGCTTCTTTAAACTTTGTTTTTATTCTGTTGTTTGCCAGTATATAGCGTTGTAACCAATAAGTAAAACCACTTTAGTTAATCCTCTAGTTTCACAAAGCCATTGGCAAAAGATTTATTAAGGTATAAATTTAGTGAAGTTCACTCAAAAATAAGTGCTTAGGTTTTATGGAGTGCAACGGAATCTTTTTGAATGAATACAGCATTTTTAATGGGCTTGTATTAATTAACTGAAAACTTACTGGTCGATCATTTTTAACCACACATGCTTATGTGAGCAGTTTGCACATGTTTGTTCAAAAGTGATCTTTGTTTTCATGATGTAGAGTAAACCAAAGTATCCTTCCTTCCATCCATCTATCCATCCTTCCATCCTTCCAACCATCCATCCATCCATCCATCCATCCTTCCTTTCATTTTTTATACCCACCTTTCCTATTCAGGTTTGGTGCCAATCCCAAAAGCTACAGGTGCAATGGCAGGGCATAAGCCAGAGCAGGGTGCAAGTCCGCAGGGCACAGGTCACAGGGCACGGGTCACAGGGCACGGGTCACAGGGCACGGGTCACTAAAACAAAGTCTGAGAAAGCATATTGTTTATTTGCTCAGCCAATGGACATCACATTATTGCTACACATCTGCTAGACAGAATATTCTCACAAGCACAGTTGTGTACCTGACTTGATGGTGAATTAAGCTTGATGTGTCATGGCAGGGAGTGAAAGGGGGACTGGGAGGAGTCTCAGTCATGTAAACGAACAGGAAGTAAGTGGCAGCAAGGTGTCAGGGAACCATTACTGAGGATTCTGAGATGTACCGCTAGGACCATCCATCCATCCATCCATTCATTCATCGATTTTCCAGACCCACTTTTTTCACTGCTGCATCACCAGGGTCCTGATCCTATCCCAGAAGCTTTGCAGACTGTTTGGGCCACATTGAAACAAATCCATGATAGGGATTTATCATGTCTCTTTTTTCCCTTTGTATTAAAAATGCCTTTTGATATTACTGGCATCTGAAGACTCAGGCCTGAGGTGGAAGCATCTGCGAGGAAGACGTGCGTCATGGGAATCCTTAGGCAGGGCCTATGAAGGTCATACTCAGGGTAGGTTGCAGGGAGCTCTTCCATCTAACGGACGCGTCAACTAGCAGCTCTGTCTGCAGCTCAGAAAATGGCCTGGGCTCAATGGCGACACACATAAAACGTGCACAAATTTAGTTTGCTCTGATGCTGCACACCATGCATTCGTCTTTGGTCCGTGATCTTCGGCTGCTCCAAGTTGAGTATGTTGAATGATGCAGCAACCGGTCACAGCTAATCCGAACTCTGTTTTCAGAAGACCCCAAATCCTTCTGGCACTTATTAATGTCTTAGAAGGCATTAATTATTTATGATGCCATCTCCTTCATTTTCACCACTTATGAACGTGGTGGATTACAGAACCTGAGGACCAGCTGCCAGTGGTGAGAATGCAACCACAGTGATGTATATTTTATGACTTTCCTCCCCGCCTTTGGGAAAGTCACTCAAGGCCACACCGTGACATCTCGGCAATTTGTTGTTTTGCCGTGGAAAGATCATTTTCTGTTTGCGGTGGTTTCTTACGGGGATCATCTAAACCGGCCGCGTGTTAGACTGATCTCTGTGGTGTAGCTGTGCCTTGCCCGGCTGAGCACGGAAGACATATTTCAGTGCTGTCTGGAGGGACAAGGTTCACCGTGCTTGGTCTGAAGATAGACAAGAAAGACACAGGGCCATGACCTCCAGCAGGCCCTTGGAGATATTACAGCGCCACCTGTCTGACAGCTCTTCAAAGGGAGGGCGTGGCCTAGAGCCATACAGGAGTACGGGCTTCCTGTAAACTGCTGATCACTGTGTGTATGGCACTATCCCCATGAGCTTTTGTTTCACTGCTGAGGAATAGTAAAAATAGTGGTAAGCATAGGATTTCTGTGATAGCACTGAAGAATGGGAGCACAAATTCACCGTTATGTCTCATCCTTCTACCCCGGACAACCCCACGGAAACACGGGGCACTGTAACAACCCCTTGGGGAGTCGGACGTTTTTAGGAGCGAATCATACTGAAGGAGGCTTTTTTATTGCTCTTTTGCTTTTATGAACCAGGACAGGGAGCGGATAACATGTACGCGTATTTCTCTGAGGGTCCGTAAAACAGGGATATCTCCTATTTAGCTGTAAAAAAGGCGCATAATGCCGGCCTTCCCTCACACAGACGAGCGTCACTGAACTCCATTTACATGCCATTTTTCTTAAAACCTGGAAAATTCTGAGCCATTCTCTAGCTGATGTGGGTGGTTCTGGTCAGCCGTTTTTGCTTCCTTGGCATAGCCTGCACTGTGCCACACGGTTTCCTGAATCCCAGCAGCAAAATACCATACCGCTGCTTGACCCTTGCTTGGTTAAAGCATTTTTTTTTTCCATGCGTATGCAGTCAGACCACAGTATTTTCAAGGGCCCACCAGTCAGATGGTTTGGATTATATAAGCCTGTAAGGAGCAGCAGTAATTATTGAACAAACACGGCAAATGACGGAAAAAGTCGCCACCCTCAGAGCCGCAGCCTAATCGAGCAAAGAGATGCCATGCTGGGAAAATACTGCAAGCCCCCACCCCCATGAAAGGTCCACAAAAACGGGCCTTTTTTTGGTGCCTTATTGTGCCACAGAGCTGTTATCTACATCTGCAAATCCTCATCCATTCCAATCAGGAAGCAGGACAGCTGCATTTAATTAAGGCCGCTGATAAACGATTGGCTGCTAAGGCCTCTTAATCAGGGCCCGATCCGCTGCAAACTGGGCCCTCGCTTTGACTCCTGCCTCATCAGTCACGATTTGCTACGTCGCTCGGTTTCGAACGACACCTGTCCAGGGAGATAGCGAGTCGTGTTTAAAGGACTGTGATCGTCTCAATCCCCCCCCACCTCTACACACACACTCCTCCACCACAATAAACATGGCATTTGGCCGCCTCCAAGCATTGTAATATATGGATTTATCCGGTTAGCTAGCAGAGGTCCTTACAGCGTACAGCGGAGTGGTTATCAGTTCTTGTTTGCGCTGATGGCAGCCTGAGACAAGCGGCTGATTGTAACCAAGGCTGAAGGCGGGTCTTCGGGTCACGCGCCGTTTAGCTGCCGCCAAATGTCGCCATTCCTCTCTAAATGGCAAACATTTTGATTAAGTTTACGTTCTTTGTTTTTGTTGTGTTTTAGTGTGATCTTGCACACGCTTTATAGTGAAGTATTTTGGCGATTAAAGTAGCTTGGCTTTGGCTTGTTGATTTGGTCACCATCACATGACTCAGTTTGTGTCATTTGGGGTCTAGAGAAGCTTTAACATCACATATTTTCTACAAAAATAATGCTACTCTGGCCATTAATTTTTTGCAATCTAATTATTTATACAGGCAGTCCCCAGGTTAAGAATGTCTGATTTACAGACAACTCGTACTTATGAATGGACTGCCGTCACAGGTTGGGGCAGGCAGGTGGTGTAGTGGTTAGGGACGCAACCCTGTAGTCAAAGGATTGCCAGTTTGAGTCCCCGACCTGCAAGTGCCACTGAGGTACCCTGAGCAAAGTACCGTCCCCAAGCACCGCTCCCCGGGCGCTCACGTAGCTGCCCCCTGCTGTGTCACGATGTCACGTGGGTTAAATGCTGAGGACACATTTTGTTGCTGTGGTGCGTCAACAATGACGATTAATCACCTTCACATAAAGCCTATTATTGAAAATTATTTTTTATTTTAAAAACTATAAAAAATTTGAGTGAAATGCGTTGTAACAAATGCATGCACTACCTTGGTCGTCGGCTTGAGGTACAGCACAGAACATACGTTGTTCCTTTTTTTATTACTGTGTAATTATTATTATTATTATAGTGTTATTATTTTTCGCAGACTTAGGGAAATGATTTCTTTCATAACCTGGAGGCCGCGTGTATATTGCACTAGTTATTGTTAATACATTATACTGTGAATTATGGATGATGTGAAATTTATCTCTTATTTGTAGGTTAAGTATAAGTTAATTTTAAGTAAAATTTCTGCTAATCACCCAGTTTAAAACTACTTTGCAGTGCACATTCTTTGCAACATTGCTTTCAAAAGATTGTGGTCTGCATTTAATTCAGTATTTTGACCAGCAGCGTCAAAGTTCGTATGACGCCAGGATCACCGAGCACTGTCATAAGAAAAAGAAAGATACTTATAATAAACCCAGTAATAACTTGAATGCCTGTGTGACAGTAGTAATGCATCATGCTTATCCTCTGCAGCCAATAATGATGATTAAGAACCATGACCCAGATGTGGACGCACACAGAGCTGAGTTTTGCCCAGTAGCTTTTCTCTGGTCACATTTACTCAATTCACTTTGCGTTACTCGGGGATGCCGAGGTAAATAGCTGAAATGGCAGTGCCATTTTTGCAAATGTTAACTTCCTAACCGAATCGACGGTGCGGCTTGGATTCATCGTTATTCTCTAAGTGAACCCGCATTGCCGTCCACCGACTCATGATGCAAATCATCGCAAATGAAGAGTAGCTCCAGAGACTCTGGGACAAAGGGGAGCGTAGGCGGGGGCCCGATATGCAGAGGGTGTCCAGAACGATTAAATCGGGCTGATTATAGACAGCCTCCCAGAACTCCGGACGTTTTTCCAAGAACTGTCAGCGCTGGCTTTCCTCTCAGCTGTCTCTGTGATGTACGTTTTTCACCCTGTCCAATAAACTGCTGAGAAAATGCTTGTATTTGAATTCTCTAAGACAGTGCCACAGCCGCAGGGGTACTTCTACGTTGTCATGGAAACCATGAAGGTTGCTTGGGGTCCACCTGACTGGGTGGCCGCAGGACCCTTTCATCTTTAAGTGGTTACAACAGCGCCCCCTCCAGAACCACTGTTTTTTTTAATACATATGAACATAGGAACTTTCATTTTCACTTTCACTTTAAAACACTTCAAATAGGGAGTACAGAATTGATGTCAAGAGTATGGGGCTTATACTATACATGGTGAAATTACTCTGCCACAGTGAATTCAGATATGTTAACCCCCCCAGAATTTTTTTTCACCCAATGCGTTCTCATATTTTACATTAAATTTACGTATTACATATTTTTTCCAGGTATTCATTCCTATTTCTGTTTATTGTTGTTTTATTATGTTTAATTACTCGTCAGTGATTTCCAGTTCTTCGTAGAGCTGAACAATTCAGTAGTCCCAAAAAATAATAATTAGCAATGTGGTGCTCATTCTGCGAGGACCCGAAATCCTGCTTCAAACATATGCAGCACTTCTCTGCGACAATTTAAATTATACATGTCTGCTTTAGAAGCCTTCAAAATAGTATGCCATTGACAACCTCCATGTCACCACTGTTCTCCGTAAATAATATATTGAGTCCACAGAAACAGGCGTCCAGGTGCACTATACAAGAACTGACTGTTCTAGGGTATACATAGACATATAAAGATATAATTCACGGTACCATGGGGTCCAGAGCTGGAACATCCCACAGTAAATTGCTCACCCCCCTGGTGCTCCCACACTTAGGATAAAATATAGAGTTAGGTAATTGCCTTTGCAGTGCTGGAGAATATAGACAAGGTAGTGGATAGTAAAGTCAAGTACTAGATTGGTAGGTGGCTTCAAAACATGAATTATGGGAAAGATGTAGCACAATACCACACATAAGTCACTAAAACGGAAAGGGTACAGAACTTTGTTTTATGTTTTTTTTTTTTTCCCCAATTTAATCCAGTCCAGCTGAGTCTCTTCAAACATGGACTCACGCGGGGTTTAGAACTTTACCACCTGAATACTTCCAGCGCCGTGACTGCAATATATTCCTGTCTGTGTCTATGTCTGGTTATCTAGCAGAGTAGCTTCCTTTTGGTCGGAGGACGCTTATTTAAATTGTAAATGAGCAGATTGTGATGAACGAGTGTGATATGAGTCCCGGCTTTTCCCCATGTATCACTCTGAGCATTTACATTATGCTGGAGATTTCACGTTCCGTCTCTTAAAGTTCTTTATACTGCAGGATATTTTTATTGAAGCTGTTCAGGTTAAGTGCCTTAATTAAGGCTATTACATCAGAGCTCCTGCTGGGACATAAGCCATTAACCTTGGGGTTACGAGGCGATCCGCATCCGTGTGTTGCACTACCCGCAGCTCCGATGGTGCACGGGGCCTTTATTGAACCTGGCAGGTTGGCTGCACTTCTTCAACACCTGTGGGGTCACCCCTTGGGGGGCACGTGCCAAGCTGTGGATAGGGGCAGCCGCTGGGCAGGATGGCCTTGGAGGCCCCCAGACAAAACAGCACAAACACTGGTGTTACCAGGTCTGCCTGTGAACTTTAACGCTGACCCCTGCTGGATCGCAGGTGCAACACCACCAGATCCCGCAAATCCTTGCAGCAATGTTTTCATATACGTGAGCCCACGTGATTGGGTACAGACCTTTGGATAGGGACTTCTGGCTTGGGTAGCACACAGTGTGGTCCATCTATTTCCCACGGATGTTCCCGATTCCCAGGCTGACTACTGTAGGGTCATTATCTATTCAGCCTCGTCTGGATAACGTCCTCACACTGCCGCACGGTGCCATCTGGAGGTGCCAGCTGGTGACACCAAGCTTGATAGACCCGTCCCTGGGTTAGGTGAGCCTAGCGGGACGTTTGTGTGTTGCCGTGATGAGGTGTCACACCCCATCTATCCCATGTGCGTAAATATTAGACTGAAATAGCTGAAAACCTTCAGCACATGGAATAGTGATGCAGGGTTTCATGCAGCTCCCCCAAAGAGAAGCACCACACGTCTCTGCAGAAGTCTGCCAAAGCAGGATATCACATTGACTTTCCCATTAACCTACTGATGGGAATGAATGTTGGAATCCAGATCCTCACCGACGTTCCTGTTTGTGGTCCCTTCTACTGCGTCTTTATTTCATTCTACTCCGCGACCAAGTGGATTCGGACTCACGTATGGGCCCCGTAGCTCCAGGACCACAGCATCGTTAATGGGACACATGCTCGGATGCCCTCTGTCACGTGACCAGCTTTTCACAGGCAACTGAACTCTTGATCCCCCTCCAGTGTGATGAGATCAGGAAGGAGACGTTCTAGCAGACTTGGTGCTTGACAGGTTCGCGAGCCCCGAGAGTCTAATTACTCAGCGGCTCTGATAAATATAAACATTTTAAATATGCATTTCCATTCCAGTAAGAACTCCTGCTGGATAATTATCTTTCTTATAAGATTTTTATTAAGCCAGTGGATACAATCAACAGACCATTTTGAAGGGAAATCAATTGTGATATATGTATGTACAAGGAAAGAAAGAAAGACCAATCATCTCCCCATCTGGACAATGAACCAGGCTTAAATCAAACTTTAATGCTTTCTTTTCCTGCAGTTTACTATTATTAAATGTATTTACTTTACTGACAGCAAATGGAAGGCATGTATACTGGTTTTGTATTGTTCCTTTCCCTTACCACGAAGGGCTTTGTAATGTGATTGAGTTCCTGTCTCCCCTCAGTGCATGCTGGGAGACTGTCCCCTCTGCTGTGATTGGCCATTGAGTCAAGAGTCATACAGTGTTTCTCTGTGGCAACTGGGGGCGTCCTGCCCAGAGTGGGAGTAGCAGTGGTGCTTAATGGTTGGTAGGGGGTGGTAAAATTCTGCCATCCCCTCACCAAGGTCACAGTTTCAAGCTCCTTTGGAGAACCAGCCACGAATGCACTGCTGGTAAGGAGAGGACTCAGCCACCAGGAGGCCGCGTTTCTGTCATGTCACGTTCTGGCAAGTTTGCGGACTTGCGTCGTGGAAACACTTCCCTTGCTGATTCAGTCTCACAGAAAGAGACTAAAATCACCTCGGCAGTCCAGATTATGTGGGCCACCCTCCCCAAACCCCCACATGCAAGTCTCCTCGTCCACCTAGAACACATTGGTGCAGTAATGTGTTCTAATAAAAACAGTACCCCTAAAATCATAACCATTCATCGGTTGTGTTGCATTTTAATATTTCTGCCTTATTACTTGCAAAGAATCATTAGGAACTGTGTGGGAGGGAGCAGTTTTCCATTTTCTGTGTACTGTAGCATGACCCCAACCAATTGCTATTTGCATTTAAGTCATAATAGCAATTGTGTAGTTTGTGTAGCTTGGTTAAGCATTAAAACAGTGGGGCAAAATGCTTATGTGAGATATACATTCCTTTCAAATATTCTTGTCTTTAATTTTTCACATCTATGTTAGTGGATTTTCTGTTGGGTCAAGTCCATGTCTCTCTCCTCGCCATTTCCAAACCTTCGTCGGACATGTTTACATAAAGCCAGGAGAATCAAACATCGACTGTAGTGCAAATCATTTTGGCCACAGTGTCTCAGGCTGCTTGGAGTCAGCAGCACAGCCAAAGCACACTCGGTCCTCGCAGAAAGACTAGCTTGTGATCCCTGTAGAACAAAACACTTGTAACTGTCAAGTGTCCTTGATATGATTTGTGAAAGGCACTATGCTCATTTGTAATGGAAGAGTGTTTTTTTTCTCCCTTGAAGGCTCGTTTGGGAAATTCTATAATTTTTCTGGTATACTGATTGGTCAGTTGTTTGTCCCCTGCACCAAGGATTTAGATTGGTGGTAAATAAACCAATTATTTTAGGTGGTAAATAAACCAATTATTAGCGAATGTTTATGACCTGTTGGTGTGTTATAGCTGGCCCATGTCTTGTTTACTCACTTTGCTAATCAATCACAAACTGCGGTCACGAAGCAGGCAAGTAGGCGAGTAGAGCTGTCAAAGGGAACAAGAAAATGGACCATTGTAAAGGTAGGGTGACAATGATTTCAGTAGTGTTATGTTCATATTCTAGCTCAGTGCTTCCGAATCCAGTTCTTGGGGACCCACAGTTTGGGGTTCTCGGGGACCCACAGCTTCTAGCCAGACAGCCCACATTTTTACTCCCTACTGGGAGCTGGGAGGAAGCAAAAATGTGGACTGTCTGTAGGTCCCCGAGGATTGTATTGAGAAAGGCTGCTTGAAGCCTAGCAGATAAGCAATCATATGTCATTCCTCATGTACCTTCCTTATAATTTGTGAAGGTCCCTGGGTTTGGTGGTTCACCTAAAGTGGTGGTTGAATTCATCTTGCAAGCATTAACAGCAGTAAGTATCAGTTCCAGCGCAGCTGAAAGATCGCAGGAGGCTTTAATTATTAATAATGTGCATATTTCCAGTTATATATGATATGAAATGGCTGCTGTATCAGAGCAGGTGAACAGCAACTGACAATTTTGCACATTGACATGGTATCCTTGCAAATTAATTTGAGTCAGTTGTCGTTTTAATGCTCCTCCCTGGTAATATACATGCTGCCTTTTAAGATAGGCGATCTTCTGAAGTGGCTGTATGTGCGAGTTCAGAATCACATAAATATGGATTATCCCATGTACCAGCTTATCTGAACAAAAGTCAGTATTATAATCATCCAGATGTCTGTCTGGGAAAATGGATTCAGACATGACTGATGTAGTAAATTTGGAATTGTTTGTGACATTTTCACAGTGTGGTAATTCCCCCTCATTAAGAGGATTATGGGATTTACCAAAAGTGCACAACCCTGCAATACAGCATCAGTGGGTGATGCTAATTTTCTGGCTTTCCAGAGGAAACGATAACGACAGGGGAAAAAACACAAAAATGCCTGTTCACAGATCTGTATCCTATGACACCGTGACAGGATGATCTGGACTGATCTATTCTCGGTTTGTTTGGATTTGCATGTGTCCGGGCAACAAAAACATCGATTTAAAGCAAAAGAATCTTATTGCGCCTATATTTGCTAGAAAATCTTAGAATATCTGTTCAGTTTTGATAATACTAATAATTAGTAATGCACCAATACCAGTATCGGGTATCGGGCCGGTACTGCACTCATATACTCATATACTTGTACTCTTAAAAATTGTCTGACACCACTTAATTGCAACATTCCGTTAAAACCCAAAGCTGCAACATTTTGTCTTTTTATTCATTTATCTATTTATTTATTTTGCTGCCCAATCAGATTGCGGTAATTAGTGTTTGGGTAAATGCAGAGAACACCGGCATTGGCAAACTGGAGGATGTCAGTAGTTTGGACATATTTTAAGATGTTATATTTTAAGACAATGACGACAGATGTAAAGCAGACAGCACGTCATTAAACACAAGCGATTTGGTCTAACATATAAAGATGCAGCGTACACAGAGTTCGCTAATGCTAGCAGAGAACGACGGCAACAACAAATTCTGGAGAAGCAAAGGAAAATGGAACTGAAGCGTTATTTATATCTAACATTAAATAACATTAAATAACTTATATGACTTGTTATATATATATTATGCATGCATGTGCTACACTTTGTTTTACAAAGTTAGGAAAGCTTTGTTTAAGCTAAGCTTGATGTCGCCTTACACATAAAAGAATGATCACAGGCTCTTCCACACAGGGAGGCAAAGCCTACAGCTTATTAATTAAACACTGGTTTAATTAAAGCCTCGGTATCATTATCAGGACAGAAAAAGTGGGATCGGTGCATTCCTACTAATAATGCTAAAAACGGAGGGTTTCTTAATGTGCTAATTTGAATATTATCTAATGTTGCATAATCATGCATTTATTACTCTAGTTCCTGTTGATAATGCCCATCCTATTCAGCAACCATGAATGCTGTAAATTTCAGCATTTCGCTATTGCTTCATAACTGATTGCAGAAATGGTTCAGTGCCTCCAGGAAGACTTGTTTAGAGGGGTTTTTGCAACGTGTCAAGGCCTGTCCATTGGCAATCCTCAGTCATCTTGAGAGGAAAGGCTTCTTAGAGCATTCATCTTAAAGAAAAGCAGTTGGACCTCTTCCAAGAAAGACAGGTAGCCAAAAGTGAGATCTCGGATACTGAAGAGGAAAGGTGTTTTCTCATTCCTGATCTGCCTTCCCTAGGTGACCTTCACCCCTTCTTCCTCAGATCTTAATAAACATGAATGCATCTATATCAGATTGAACGACTGATTTAATTTGATTTCTGCAACTTTTGTTTTCATCGCTATTTTGACATTGAAATTGTTTTTCAGCCGGACACTTTTTGTTAACCCCTACACCTTTCTTTATGAGTCTCACCGCGACGATCAATGCATTTTAATCTCTGTCACTCTCCTCATTGGATTGTGCCCTCAAACTACATTTTCCTGCACATTAGCAACACTGCGTGCTGCCTGTGGCACCAGGAACAGCTCATCTTTCAGGGCTTGATTGTCTTCTTCTGCTTGGAAATTGACATCTTTCATTATTTGCCCGTGAGCGTGTTGCCCTCCAAATGCAGAGTTTGTGGTGGCAAAATCAATAAAGCCCATAATGGCCAAGTTAAAAGGTCAACCAAATGATCTTCCATTATGCTAAACTCGCGTCGGCTCATTTTAAAAGAATGTGGGCTATTCAATATTTCTCCTGGGCAACGTAAACAAAGAGTGGCTTTACTAGATCAGCATTGTGTGCAGTTGATAGGAGTTTGTTCCTCGAGTTGCCACTCAGGATAATATGGCTAACAAAGACGACAATGCACAAGGATAGGAGCTACTCATAAGACTGTGGCTAGTGTTAACGTGACCCATTCATAAGCTGATGGATGTTAAGTCATTCTAAATGAAATATGGCTGGCTACACATAGAAGCCCTCCTGAATTTGATTGGTGATGTTTGTTGAGAGAGTAGATGTGTGTTGGCAACTTGTCAGAATCTGATAGCTTTGTATGCTGAAAAGAAGGCCAACTCCAGCTTCAGCACAGCTTTAGGGAAACATTACCACATTAATTTATGCAGTCCCTATAAAACTGATCTTTGTGGGACACGGCCTTCAATGTCAAAATGCTTCCAGAGCATAAAATCAATGTTTATTTCGTCTGTGACTCCTGAGAGTGGAATTAGTTTTTCTACCCCATTTTCAAGAGTATAGGGTGTGTTTATATTAACACCTCTTTGTTTGTGGTCTTCTATTTGCAGAGTCGTGACAAAATGGTAGACTATATCAACAAAGTCATGCTGCACACGGCCGTATCATGCTGGCAGCCATTGCTGGGGCTCGCCCTCGTGGCCGTCTTCATCAGCTCCGCCTTCAGCTGCCCCACCCGCTGCGAATGCTCCGCCCAGAGCAAGTCTGTGATCTGCCACCGAAAGCGCCTGCAAAGCATTCCAGACGGTATCCCGATGGAGACCAGGCTCCTGGATCTCAGCAAGAACAAGCTGCAAGCGGTCAACCCTGATGATTTCTCATCTTACAGCCACCTGGAGGAACTTGATCTCAGTGGTAACATCATTAGC
Source organism: Petrocephalus sullivani (assembly GCA_026780845.1). Taxonomy (NCBI): domain Eukaryota; kingdom Metazoa; phylum Chordata; class Actinopteri; order Osteoglossiformes; family Mormyridae; genus Petrocephalus; species Petrocephalus sullivani. The sequence continues at coordinate 537,975 of JAODKM010000105.1, read as the reverse complement.
AATGTTGAACCCGGGGCCTTCAGCACATTGTTAAACATGCATTCTCTCAGCCTAAAGGGCAACCGCATTAAGCTCATCACTCTTGGAGTTTTCACCGGCCTCTCCAACCTGACCCTGCTGGACATCAGCGACAACAAGATTGTCATCCTGCTGGACTATGTGTTCCAGGACTTGCACAACCTCAAAACCTTGGAAGTAGGTGATAATGACCTGGTCTACATCTCACACAGGGCCTTCAGTGGTCTTCTCGGCCTGGAGACATTGACCCTGGAGAGGTGTAACCTGACAATGGTGCCCACGGAAGCCCTGTCCCACCTTCACAATCTTGTCAGCCTCCACATGCGTTACCTTAGCATCAGTACCCTTCATCCTTACTCCTTCAAGAAGCTTTTACGTTTGAGGCATTTAGAGATAGACAACTGGCCTTCCCTGGATGTGTTCCCCGCCAATACACTGCACGGTCTTAACCTCACCACACTCTTCGTGACGAACACCAACCTGTCCGCCTTCCCTTACCAGGCCCTCAGGCATCTGTCACACCTCACACTCCTTAACTTCTCCTTCAACCGCATCAGTCACATTGAGGGGGGCATGTTGCGTGACCTGGTGCGCCTCCGTGAGTTCCACTTGGCCGGGGCCCAGCTGGTCGCCATTGAGCCCCATGCCTTCCAGGGCATGCGGTGGCTCAAGGTGCTCAACGTTTCACACAACCGGCTGGACACCCTGGAGCGGGGCGTGTTCCAGGCCCCAGAGCACCTGGAGGTGCTCCTGATCAACAGTAATCCACTAGTATGCGATTGCCGCCTGATGTGGATCTTGCAGAAGAGGCACTCGATGCACTTTGGTGACACACAGCCCGAGTGTAGCACTCCAGAGGGGATCCGGGGAAGACCTCTCCAGGACGTCAAGGAGCCTCTGCTGTCCTACTACGTCACATGCTCCAAACCGAAGATCCGGGAGAACAAGACGCAGACGCTCATAGTGGACGAGGGCCAGCCGGCGAGGCTCCACTGCAGCGCCGACGGAACCCCGAGGCCCGTGGTGTCCTGGTTCACGCCGCGCCGACGCCAGGTCACCAGCAGGAATAACGGCAGGGTTACAGTCCACGCCAATGGCACCCTGGAGATCAGGGCCAGTGAAGCACATGACACCGGAGTGTACATTTGCATGGCCATCAACGCCGCGGGGAATGATACCCTATCGGCTTCTTTGGCCGTGAAAAGTCAGGGCACCAGTGATAGGTCGCTTTATGCCAACAGGACCTCTCAGTACTACACTGACCCCAGCAACACTACAGCCAACGGGACTAACTTGTACAATATGACTTTCGGCCTGGACCTAAAGACCATTTTGGTATCAACGGCCATGGGTTGCTTCACATTCCTGGGTGTGGTCCTGTTTTGTTTCCTGCTCCTGTTTGTTTGGAGCCGTGGGAAGGGAAAGCATAAAAACAACATCGATATAGAGTATGTCCCACGGGCGAATGGGTCTGGAGCGGAAGGAGCAGAGCAAGCCGGACCCCGTCGGTTTAACATGAAGATGATTTAATGCCGCTGTTGGACTGTGGAGGCAGTGCTGGGGAATGGGAACCACTGGAAAATAGGGGCGGCTTTCCAGAGCCGAGTCCAGGAAAGACTGCAGCCAGGACCTCTGGCGAAAGGCAGAGCTGCGATAGGCATCACAGATACCGCATGTAGATCGCCTGCGATACCCGTACCGGGGGGCCGGTCACCCTGCCAGTCAGTATTAATGGACCTCAAATGACAGGCCGTTGGTTGGTGTCCTTGATCAGCTTTTCACGATTTTTACCGTCTACATGAAAAGAATCGGAGGGGATTACAAAGACGTTACTGAAGTGTGTATAGTACAGATTTGTATTTAACAAATTACTCTTATTTGTTAAGGCTTGCATCATGCTTATTCACTGCAAAGTAGCAACAATATAGAACACTTTAACATACTAATAAAGCTACATATATATACTTAATGGTACGTTAGGTGTATGTATGTACGAGACACTCCTGCATCATTTTTAGCAATACTAATTCAGTTTAGCCCCTTTTTTAACGCATTACCATCATGCTTTTTCATTTCAATGATACTAAATGGATAATATGAAATAATTTAAGTGGGACTTTATGAAACCGGTAACCAGCTCATACTGAGAAAATGGAAATATTACTCTGAAGCCCCCGCCAATGATGACTAACGAAACAAAAATTATATTTAAAAATGATTTTTGTTTATTCCCATAAAGCACAGCAAATGTTTTATGATACGCGTGTCTCTGATTTCAAGAGTTAGAAATTGCCAATTATTTAAACTCTATTCGGGGACAATGTGTGTGCGTTTCATTCCTTTGCCATTTCGCATCCTCGTCATGGGCGGCCTCGTTAGTCATGGTCTGTTCTCCCGTTCTGCTCACCATGGCATCCTCCTCTTGGCCCCGCCCTCCCGAGGGACTTTCCTGGTGACCAGTTGCCGTTCCGTGTCTCACTACAATGACATTTTCATCCTTCTCTCCATCGGCCAGTTAGAAATTTGGAATTTGTTGTGGTAGTTCCTCATTTTGTTGTTAAACCGCATTTAGATTGTGAAAAGTACAAAACAAACAACGAAAAAATCTATGTATGTCAAATAAAAAAATATGATTATTTGTAACAGTGTTTGTGTCTGTATTTGGGATAAAATAGAGAGTTAAACACTGCGCGCAATTAATATTGGCACAAACATTACATATGTTTAACGGATATTTTAGTTTTAGGAAAAGCATGCAAGAATTAAATTTTGTTTTACATTTTTATTTGTTTGTTATGGGCACAGGTCCTAATATATTTAAACATATGTTATTTTCCTTTAAATATTTACCAGCTTATTAGTCCATTTACTTGGATTTCAATTAGCATCGTGTGAGAAGAGGTTGGGGCAACGAATCCCACGAATTTGTCGCACACTGTCCTGTTATTTACCCGCATAATCCTCTTGGGAGTAGCCGAATCTGTGCCATTCACACCCGGCTAATGGTCACTGCAGGGCTGCTCCTTCCCCGGAATCAAAATAACAAATTACTGTAAACAGATTAGCTAGCTAGTTGCTTACAGCAAGAACTGCATTTAACAGCGAAAGAACACAATTGAAGTAAATAGCGTTAATTAGCTACCGGAAAGTTAAAAGAATTGGAGGTGGGGGGAGTTACCCTCAAAGTCTTGACAGTGACTAATAACACACTGCATCTATTACAAAAATGTGCTCCCACTCATTACCAACAGGCCCGCTGTTCCGCCTTTGAGCCTCGAGAGCGTCAGAGAGGCACAGCAGTGAAGCAATTCATATTGCCAAGATATTACACATATTACAGCACGGGGAGGAATAATGAGAGCTGTCACACGGACCCTAAGCCCTCAACCTTATATTCAATGAGCTCAGCACAACGATGACAAGAGATGAACGACGCGGTGTTCACACTATCGTCGGCTGCAAACAGGGGCGCTGACCGAAGGCGGATTGCGTACGGTCAAGAGCGGCTGTGTGGATGGGCGCTGACCAAAGGCGGACCGTGTACGGTCGAGAGCGGCTGTGTGGATGGGGGCTGACCGAAGGCGGACCGCATACGGTCCAGAGCGGCTGTGTGTATGAGCCCCCTAATTACTGCTGAAATCACAGCAAGCTGCCATGAGTATCCTCAGCAGACGGGAGAAAGCCCTCATCTCTGCAAATACAGGGAATGGCGATGCCTCAGTGAATGAATCATTAAAGGCCCTCTTTTCTGAATGATGGTGCTCATACTGGAGTTTCCTTTTGTTTTTTTACTTCCTCCCTCTCATTTCATATGCTATTTTAGTTATAAAATACTGGAGATGGGCAGTTTTGGCCTTCTTAACACGTATACTTAGCACCTGAGCAGATACAACAGAAGCCTTTCAACACTGACCATAAAAATTATTTCCTCCATGCAATAGATGCCATAGAAGTTCCCTGAAGTCCCACAAAGCACAAAGTCATCGATCTATTCCGTCCGAAAACTGCAGAAAACCCAGGTCCACTCCGCAATGTGTGATTTTCTTTTTTGTACAGTTTAATAGCAGTTTTATTTTGTAATAATCGCAAGGCTTCCAACATTAGGAAGCCTCACATATGCTGGTAAAGGTCAAGCTAATTTTTCAAGCTGAACTAATTTAACAATTCATTACTGTGGGCTGGTATGGGATAAAAGAACCAAGTCAGTCGTCATTAAGGCTGCAAATGAGAAGAAAATCACTCAATTGAGAAAAGGTCTCACTGATCATGATAACTTACACCTACTGTTAATACCTACTAAGATGCTTGAAAATGAAATGTGTGCACTGAAATTCAACTACTGAATTATTTAAAATGCTGAAATATACAGAAAGGAGTCCTGACATACACTGTGGTAACAAAGTGAAGGAAGCAATCTCCTGAGCTGCAGATAACCGTCGGCCATGATGACTGCAAGATCTCAAAGTGTGGCTGATTTAGAGAGCGTGATCTC
>JAODKM010000105.1:510033-521677 GCA_026780845.1 Petrocephalus sullivani | reverse complement strand
AACTTCTTTGATTTGTCACAAATTTGTGCTTCACTGTACATGGCAAACAATTTTAGGGGACAAATTAAGAAGTTACTGGATGCAAGGCTTTGGGATTTGATATTAAATGTGTAATGTATTATTCAGATATAAATGGTTTTATACTATTATATATATATATATTTATTAAATTCAGTATAAAGAGCCTTTTATTCTATAAAGAGTTACAGGGTGGTTTACCTTATGTTATGAATGTAAATGAAAATGGCTTAAGCTGTAGACTTTGTTAGCACAGAGGTGCTTCATTCAGTGGATTCTTTAGAAGATCACCTTTTTAAAGCTTGTTAGATGGGGTGCTTTGGCCCCGGGGCAGAAGTAGAAAGCCTGTTCTATTTCTATTTCATGAAAAACTGCACAGTCTTGGGGAAAGAGCTGTCCTCCAGGTCTCCCTAGGGTTTTATGAGAATACTCCATGCCACGGAGATGTTCTCCAGCATGGATGCAGGACATGTGATGTATGGCCTAGGTGGTCCCCTTTATGTGTACTTTATGCTACATAAGTTCGCATTCACACACACTGATCTTTCTATTTACAAGGCACCTTCTGAACCTGGATACTTGCCTGCCTAAAATGAGAATGTATCTCCAACAGTCAAACAGAGGGCAATTGCTCCAACAGCTCCCACTGTATAACTACAGTCTGGAAGCCTACTCCATGGCTCATTTTCAGCACAAGTAATTGCTGTAATATTCATGTTTCCACACAACCTCATAAAGAATGTATGTGTTCTGTGGCATGCCCAGTAGTACTGATGAAAATTCAACAGAGTAAAAGCAACGTCTGTCAGATCTGTATCTCCCACTATAAGCTGTGAATAGTTCATCATTCTCCTTTCAACATTCAGTTCATCATTCTCAACATATGCTTTATTAAAAATAAATGATTATACATCTGTCATTTATCTCTTGTCCGTGATCCTGTAATGTAATTTCTTAGCAAGAGAAATATTTGAATGTCAGATTTGCAGCTTTGTTCCTTATATGCTGCTGATGTCTTGTGTGCTAGAATTCGTTGTTAAATTGCATCAGATTGATTCAAATATATTGGAGCAACCGTGTCTCTGCAGATAAACATGCTTGAGAAATAGGTTAAAGGTTTTTTTTTTTGCGTGTATGAAATGTGGTAGAGCGTTACTGCACTGTGATTAATCAGAGAATTACTCTTTTTATTTAAGCTGAGCGGTGAGCTCTTCTCGAGGATTAGTCTCCTCAGATCTATTCAGATATTCGGTTTTATATCTAGTTTCTAGGTCTGTGGGGCTGGTTTTAATTTTTTACTTCTGGTTTTCGTTCAGGGAGTCTCGTCGCGGGTTTATGGTTCTGTGTGCTGCGTGCTGGTTCGACGATTTTAGAGATCTGCCATCTTGTCTCGGGTTTTATCATTTTAGGTATCAGTCTTCTTTTATCTGTATTTGCGGTTTGGTTAGCCGGAATTCTGCAGTGTCGTGTTTTTATATTTCCGACTTCTTTGTAGGTTCCTGATCGTGGTTCCACTAGTGATCCGGATTCTGCATCACATATACCTGGATCCTGGATGTTCCATTTTGGGGGCCCGTGAACTGTTGTTGTAAAATACAACTTTTGTCGTAAAAATACTTTTTCCCCCCGGAGTGCTCTGAATAACAAACTGACATGGGACATTTATTTCTGTTTTTTTTTTCTTTTGAGAAAAGCGTACACATTTGAATACATTTCACTGTGTCAAAACACAGGAAGTTTCAATGAGCTTGAAATTTTTTCTTGACGTATTGTTCTTGACAACATAGATGGCTACATTCTGCCGAATATGAATACATGTAGTACCGGGACAGGAAGCCTAAAATAACTTTTGAATCCCATCATTTCAAGACTTTGCAATTTTATTCATTCTTTCAGCTTGGTATTTCTTAACCTAAAGCTCTAGTGCTATCTGCAAGGCCATGGAAATGCTAAATCATGGATCACCAGTCATCCTTCTCTATTCCCAGGTCTAAACCCTCAATTTCTCTCTTGCTGGATAACAGCACCATTAATAGCACTTGTACTAACTTTCCTCAGCTGCTGTATATTCAGACATTTTTAACAGGGGAATCTGTAACCTCTACATACTGAGCCTGGGTGAAAGATAGATTTAATATACATAATAATGCAGAATAAGGGATTCTGAGTACAGCATGCCCAGCTGAACCTCAAAACCAAAGTTGAACACTTTGCCTGAAAGTCCTAACTGTGCTCAAGCTGAAAATGACTGACTGTTATATGGAGATTCTGCTGCTAACAGCAAGAGTTGTTTGCATGCGTCGCGCAGAATTTTTTCTACATAAAAAGAAAATATGCTTTTTGTGAGTGACTGGAAGTGGCAAGGAGAGCGTGCCTGTTTCAGGACTCAGTAATTGCACTGAAGATTCAGGGGACCATCCACAAAAACAGCAATGCAAATATGTGTGTGTGGCACATTACAACTGGCTGGTGCTTTATATGCCAGTTTATTATACTTTCCGGGAACTGAGACTTTACCTGGAGCTTTTTTGTTAAGCTTCAGTGCTTAACCACCGACTTCTGCTCGTAGCAGGAATAGAAACGTACCAGCGGAGATGGGCCGAGATGCTTAAGACTCGAGTGTTAAGAGTGCCTCTGATCCTTGTTTATCTTTTCTTAGCATTATGTTTTCCAGAGGTCAGGGGAAATTGCGTCACTAAATAACGAGCTGGAGGAAATCGAGGTGCCTGTGCCGGGCATTGTGAGACACCGATAACATCCTCGGGACCGGCTGTGATAGAAAATGGAGATCAGATGGTCATGTTTCATGCAGAGTGTTGTACTCTGAGCACAGCAACCCACTGTACTGCAGAAGTCAGTAACCTCATAGAGCCCCAGCAATAAAATTAAAGCCCCATATCTAAGGGCATCTGACAGTAATTTGGCAGCGTATTTGATTTTGCTCCTCAATATAATACATTCTGGTTATTTGGTTAAGGGTTTTTGTTCCCTTTCTATGTAAAATTACCTCTGATTTATCAGGACTGACGAAATATATTCTTAACCCAAAAAATATACCTTTTTGATTGTAGGGAAATGTGACAGAAAATGGAAAAATCAAAAATAGCAAGATTCTATTATTTTTGTATTTTTTGTTCTTTATAAGTCTGTAAATGAGAGCCAATGGGAAATAAATCTGGAATGAGCTGGCATCCCATTTAGCATGCACCCCTCCCTCGGATGGACCCCCCCCAGCCCTGACTGGGATAAGCGGTCAGAAGATGAATGAATGAAATATGATACATATTCCAGCGCAGTGTGATGGCACAGCCTCAGTCAGAATATTAGGCCATTTTTGACGACATTACACCATAACCTGTACTGTGAATCACTTAGCTGGGGTCATATCATTTTATCTGTGGCATTTACTTTTCCCCCTATAGCTAGGTAAAAATAATAATTTTAAACTTTTAACAGGTAGTTACCTTTTTTACCGGCAGTTAGCTTTTGCTGTATGTAGATAGGGTGGTCACCTTTAACGCTACATGCTACAGTAGGTGCCCTCATTCTTAACTTGCACTGATCGTGTTCCTCAGAGTCCATTTACCATAAATTAGACTAAACAGTAAATTTACCTACAACCAGGGTACAGCCTCAAATTGGTACCTTTTCTGACAGTGTAGGGCCCTGGCGGTTAACTCTTTCTCTATATTCCGAAGGCCCCTAGTGATGAACTTGCGTTGTATATAAAGATCGTATTGTTTAGCTTGAACTATAAATTTTGCAGCTGACACCCGCTAGTGTCCCAAGGCCCTCATCCCCGAGTCCCTGGGATCTGGGTTCACTGGCCCAGTTCATAATCCAGCCATGATTCAGATGTACTGTATATCGTCGATATCTGATCAAAACGCCAATGTATCAATGTTAATAGTGAATATAAAGTGAGATTAGTTTGTCTCTTGTTGACACTGACATATTTGCCTCACGGACAGTAATCCATATAAGTACATTTAAAACATGACACCATTCACTGATGGCTCTATAAAGATTGGTTTCCATTTGAGGTGCTAAGAGTGTCTCATTACATTATTTTAAATTAATTTTGTAAAGTAGTTTCTGAGAATGTGCTTTTTAATGCACCTGAAATTATGGATTTTTGGAGATACAGGATTTTCATCAGAAAGTGACGATATCTAACCTTGCAAAGGTCTTCAAGCCATGAGATACTCCCTTGCATTTTATACCTGTAAAGTACTTGAGCAGGATTGTGGCTACCCACTCGTATATAATAAACATAATTTGTAATTCCAACATAAAAATCACATCATTTGAGAATAATTCTAATTTTTCAACAGCGAAAATGTTATTTTCCTTCTGGTGTGAGTTTAATGCAAAATCTGCCAGCCCATTAATTGAAGTCTGTGGAAGCCACCATGTACAAATATTAAAAATGTCAGTCTGCCCCCTTTTATAAACTACATCTAGAAGGAATATAAAACAGTTGCAATGATTTAGAACATGTAGTGATTTCTATGATACACACCAGAGCCCACGTGTCACCACTTGTGATTTATCTTAATGTAATCTGACTTACACATGTATACTGTCATGTCTTCCTAATCTGGCCCTCAGTCCTGTTTCACCCATGACATCTTCCCTATGAACCACTGAAATCTGGGTAACATTATTTACAAACATTATATGATAATAACACCAAATATAATCTTATAGTCTTTTAATATGTGTTATTAACTATATTAAAGCTGTTAAGGTATGTTAGGGTGTTAAGGTATACTTACATGCTGTATATGAATGTCCTATAAATGCATTATGAAGTTGCACTGAACGCCCTATGAATGCTTTATAAAGGTGCACTGAATGTTCTATAAATGCATTATGAATGCACTATGAAGTTGCACTGAACGCCCTATGAATGCCTTATGAAGGTGCACTGAATGTCCTATGAATGCATTATGAAGGTGCTAGTTACCAAAATCTGTACCATCCCTGTAAAGATCAACCTGAACCCCTATTCCAGGAGCATCATCTTCCCGGAATCAAAATGTCCTCTAACAGCACGAGGTAACCGACTGCTGCTGTAAACTCCACTTCCTCCTCGGATTTCCTGGTCTGTTCCCGTGAAAGGAGGAAACGAGAATTCTTACCAACATGCTCATGAATTATCAACACAGAGCTCAAGGACAAGAAAAATATTAAAAATCTTACCTTCTTGCTCCTGTTCAGAACTGGAAATATCATTTTTTGCACGTTTCGAATTTCAAGATCAAGACTCTGAGAAAAATACAGGGAGGCAAGACTGGAGTTATTTCTTATTCTGATACTGGAACAGGGGTGCCCAATCTTATCCGCAAAGGGCCGGTGTGTATGTGGGTTTTTGCTGCAACTCCCCAATTAGATCACTAATTAGAGGACTGATTGGCCGAATAGTCCTCACACCTGGGTTCGAACAGCTCATCTAAAAGTTATCCCGAAAACCTGCATACACACCGGCCCTTTGCAGGTAAGATTGGGCACCCCTGTACTAGAAGAACAGAATTACCAGCTGCTTGCCATACCTAATACCTGCATGCTTAGGGTCAGAGATAACGCCTTTGTAAGTAGCAGCTGATCAAAATCTCTAGAAAGCAATGGGAAGTGGGATTCGCAGGAGACGCACGTCACCACTTGATTATCTTAGTGTAATCCGATTTACGCAGGTACACCATCATGTCATCCTGAAACCAACCGGAATTAGACGACAGCCTTCTCAGAAGGACTGACGTCGATAGCATAGCTATGCATAATACAGTCGAATCGTAGGTGGCGTAATGGTTAGCGATGTGACCGTGTAATCAAAGGGTTCCCTCTTCAAGTACCGCTCAGGTACCCTAAGCAAGGTTCTGTCCCCAAGCACTGCTCCCAGGATTCAGAATTAGCTGCCCCTGCTGTGTCGCAATGCTTGGATAAATGCAGAGGGTACATTTTGTTGTTATGTGCTGTGGTGTGTCAACAATGATGATTAATCACCTTTCACTTTTAACCTATATTAAGGGAGTTCAGGTGTTAGGGTTATGGAGAGACGATGTCTTGGCTTTTAGTGAAACGTGGAGGCGAGCGGCCCAGGCCCCAAGGTCCTAGGGCAGAAAGGGCGGAGCCATCAGAAGCCGAAACGCAAAAAGACGCCAAGGCAAGTGGCAACATTTTATAAGGCGATGATTTGTTTTAAATGTACTCATTATGAGGCCGGGGCACTTCTATAAACCCCTTTTCGAGACGTAAATGAGACTATTGAAATGGGACATGAATAATTACCATTGAAAAAGGGCACTGCTAGGTAACAGGTTGGCATAATTAGCAAAAAGGTGTGGCTCCGTGGGTTAGGATGCTATTCCTGTGATCAGAAGGTCACCGGTTCAAATTCCATGGTCAACAGAGTGATGTCACCAGTAGGTCCCCCAGCAAGACCCTTAACCCCCAAGTCCCTGCCGTCTAAAAAAATGCGTATCACTTTGAACAAAAGCATCTGTTAAAGAAATATAACAGCTGGCGAGACCCAAAATACCGTCACTGAGGTACCTGATGTTTTGGTTCAAACATGAAATGAAGATGCTTTTGGTGTGATATCTGACAGACAGAGATCTTAGCACAGTGAGGACAGATAATCAAGGCCTACATGCAGTGAAAAACAGCCCCGTCTTAACTCAGACGAGCGAGAGTGAGGAATGCCAATAGTAATAGTTAGAGAGGGTTATCAGAAGGCAAGAAAAGTATTTTTTATCCCTCTGAGGAGCCGCCTGGCTGAGAGGTTTGAGAATAAACCTCGGAAATGTGGACCTGAGCGGCAAGCATGAAATTGAATGTTGGCTACAATGGCGTGGATGGAAAAGGATCTGCAGGCAGCTTTTTGTCATAACAGTAGAGAATGAATGCAGATACAGTGGAGATTAAGCCTGGGTAAAGGGGCAGACTTCAACAGGAAGAAAGAAAATGAAAATGGGCTCCTGGCAGGCACTGTGCGAGTTCAGCCTGGATCTAACGAGGCCTGTCCTCATATGACATTCAGTAGAGAACAATAATTGCTACTGCTCCTCAGGAGATCCTAAGGAGAAGGACATTTCCAGAGGGCCACAATCAGCCTAATTACTGACACCAAACTGTGATGAGCACCTCTTCCTTAATTGCAGAAAAACGTAATATATAGTGCTTTGATCATAAAAGTATATGTACTGAATAATCGAGTCATATGCCTAACCAAAGACTTGGCATAGCTAACAAAAAAAGATCTTTGTTCATAATAATCACAAGTATTTGGTTGTCATAGTGCCCAGTGATCTATTTGCGTGAACAACTGAGCGTCAAATAGAGTAGAGTAGCACATTTAAGGTGCAGTTCAGGCTTGGTTTGTTTTGTAACGTTGCAAACCGAGGAGGCTCTCTCACCGAGTCGCGATTCATGGAAACAGTTCCCGAAAAAACCAAGACGGCGGCATCAGTCTCCTCGACATCATGATACGAGGAGCGCAACCGAGAAGCAGACGCTATGAAAGAAAGTGGGGGGCGGAAAAAGTGAAGTCGGGCACTCTAGCTATCTATTATTCACAGGTGTGGCACGTGAAGTCAAGAAACGGGCCGAAACTCAAGTGGCTGCACACAAAACTACCGAGTGGAAAGGCGGCACAGCACAAAAGACATGCTCGCAAATAAAATTAAAAATGCAATCGATAAATAAAAAGGTAGCACTTTACTTGAGGGGCCACAAATAATGCAGTAATACATGCATTAATTAACCATTAACTATGCGTTAGATTCATCATTAATTAATGATGACGATTCATGTATTCTTTGCAGGAACTTCATTAGTTAGTTTATTAGTTAATCATTAACTAATTCATGTTCATGATTAGTACTTCAGTAGTCAATGAGGTACTACTATGATTTGTGGCCCCTCAAGTAAAGTGTTACCAATAAAAATGAGCACAATTTATATTAATAAACCGATTATTATAATTATAAGTTAAAATTTCATAAATTAAAATGGTTGAGATGTACATGCATAGCTATGCTTATGCTGTCAATCGTCCTGAGAAGACCATATTCCCGTGTATGGATTAAAGAGGCCCAGAAGCCTCATCACTTTACCTAACGCTGACTGCTGACTGGCACACACGCCAAACCCAGTGATAACAATTCATGAGGTTCTCCACTCGCTCTTGATGGGCCCGTGAGCACCTTCAGCTGTGCCGTAGTGGGACAGCGGTGCAAGACGAAGAGCTGACAGCTGTCAGCTCAGGAGCTGATTCCCCCCCGAGTTCGGTGCTGAATACGTGCCTGTCTGACCTGGTCACGGGCTGTTCCGGATCACATGAGATACAGACCCCTTATTTGAGAGTCAGCATCTGAACGCAGTCAAATAAAACAATAAAAGACGTACTCTCAGAAATACAGCAGTCTACATTTTGGAATTTATGCATTTACTCAAATCTATTGATTCACTTCTCAACCCAGAAAGACTTCATTGGCTTGTTTACTGATTAATACGAATAAATTCAAATCTTTTAGTCTAGTCAACTGTTTTTGGAGACAGTATAGTTGTTTAAGATCATTATATGGAGGCTGCTATTAGTGTCAGTTCAGCAATGAAAGATTTTCTCGCTAGGTAGAGGCATACCTGCATTCTCTGAAAAAAACACAAGTTTAAGCTCCTTGACATAGCCAATAGCTACATGATTAGCACAATGCTAACAATGTGCCATAGCACTGCATAAGGATCACTAACTACAGATTGTGTCATACCAACTATCAGTTGCTCTTCAACCCAGTATCTCTGCTTTATAAAACCAAGAAAGGAGAAAAATGAGGGCGCAAACAATTCTATGTACACCGCAAAAGAAGATTCCGGGTATTTAAAGAATACAATGCATTTTAAAGAGCCCAGCATCCGCACAAACCCCTTGAGACTAGACCTAGACTAGAAAATAGATAAATTCAGACTGAAGACGATCAGGTAACTTGTAGCACAGTTGTTGATCATAAATAAAATGTGTTTCTCTTAAAGGGTTTTGAATTTACCACGTCCCTCATTTTGGTGTTCTTTACATGGGGATATTTTATTTTTTTTCTTCCTTATAAAAAGCTAGTGTTGCAGCAAGTACAGACAATAAAGCTGTGACATGCTACAATAATTCTGAAATAACTTCTCATACTCAACAATGTGATGGGGCTTTAGACAGCAGCAGAGCAGACCCAGGATAACTCGCCAGCGCATCATCATTTGGGTGACAAAGTGATCTGCGAGAGCCCACTCGGTTAGCAGCCTAAAACCTCTAAGTGCATTGCTGTCGAAGACGAGATAGGTGGACGTGAGCACAAGACCACAGTGGACCTTTTTTCTACTACAGGTAAAAGGAGAGTCCTCTCAAGGTGGGTAAGATATTGGGGGAAACACCCCGGGACCACCGCCAGATGCAGAGACCTCTGGAGAACTGACTGTAGAACCTCGAGAGGGGTCCTAGAGCCAGACAATGTTGAGGACATTATGGAAAGGAAAGGAAAGTAGGTGCTAGTGGGCAGAAGCTTTAAGCAGAACAGTGATGGGACATGAAGCCTCCCTGATGGAAGCAGTTTGCCTTTCACTCTAGATGTGAGACTCAGTTAGCGGCCTAATAAATGCACCTGAATGAGGGCATTTGGCAGAAGAAGGCCTTTACTTCCTTAAGTGAATGAACCAGCCATCCGTTATTGGGCAATTAAAGAGCACACAGGGACCGCCAGGTGTCACCTTTTCATTTGTCTCGCCTCATTGCATCTATCTTTGTGGGCAACAATCTAGTACTCACGTGTACCGTCAATCAATAATGTCTCCCCAACAGCCACCTCTTCCTCAAATTCCTCGGCTCTTCCTTTCATCTTATACTCTTTGGCCGCTTCCATTACAGATGTATAGGGGGGTGTTGGGCGGGTCACTCCCCTCCCCCCTCCTCTGATTTGCAGTAGGCCTACTGTTTACTTCACACTGCGTTGACGCTGTGACTGCTTGTCACTTTTCATCATGTCAGCTCATGTTTTAGTTCTTGTTCTGTGGTTATAATATATGTATGTGTGTATATATATATATGTGTGTGTGTGTGTGTGTGTGTGTGTATATATATATATATATATATATGTGTATGTATATATGTATGTGTGTGTGTGTATATATATATATATATATATATATATATTTAATATTATGCTTACCAAATGCTGTAAGGAAAATTGCCTTCTCCGTCCAATGAACAATTTAGAAGCAGACGGGTTAGCTAAAGTATTTTAACTTTCAGAATTATCTTTATCTATGTTTTTCTTCTTGAAGGGAGTGCAGCATGGCATTTATGTCAGTAAAAAACGCAGTCATTTTAAATAATAGCTACTTGTACACAGATGTCTATTTTCCCATTTCTTTTTTTAGTCGCACTTGAGAACCTTAAATCAAAATCCCGCTTTCGACAACAGCTGTTAACGTACTGAAGCAAAACTGTTGTCCTTTTCCAAGACACTCCTCCCTTCAGCCGCTGTTTTAGTAGTACTTAACCAAGCGTGCTAGCAACAATACGAGTGACAAGAGAAGAAAAGCCTTTGAGGTCCAAAGCCTCCTATCGAAAATTAAAAAAATAATAATAATAATAATAAAATCATGCAAATGGTGTAGGCAGATGTCAGAGCGCTGTCCTTGTAAGCCTAGCCAAACACGCCTAACATAAGGAGACATGTCGCTGGGCGGACACCGCGCTCTAAAGCATATGTGTCTTGCTTCTGAGACAAACTACGTTTGGCGCGCACGAGGAGCCAAGGCAATTATAATGCCACGCGAATACAGGGAATAATAATGGATTTATTTATGTAGTATCTTTCATACATCGGAATGTAGTTGAAAGTGCTTTACATTAGAGGTTGCACAGACTTGTCGACAGGTCGGCTTTACTGCACCACAATGACGTTTTGAGCTTGATGTCAACTAGTCATTTATCACGTGGGTGAAACCGAAAGGAATGCAACGCACAATGGATGCAGCCTGCATTTATTGCCGGATGCTTTTATTAAGGAAACAGCAATGCAAAAATGGAGAGGAATATGCAGGAGGATCAAGGGTGTCCGGATTGGTCTTCCAAGAGGAATATGCAGGGGCATAAAGGGTGTCCGGATTGGTCTTCCAAGAGGAATATGCAGGGGCATAAAGGGTGTCCGGATTGGTCTTCCAAAAGGAATATGCAGGGGCATGAAGGGCGTCCGGACTGGTCTTCCAAGACGAATATGCAGGGGCATAAAGGGCGTCCGGACTGGTCTTCCAAGAGGAATATGCAGGGGCATAAAGGGCGTCCGGATTGGTCTTCCAAGAGGAATATGCAGGGGCATAAAGGGCGTCCGGATTGGTCTTTCGAGAGGAATACGCAGAAGGGTAAAGGGTGTCCGGATTGGTCTTCCGAGAGTAATATGCAGGAGCATAAAGGGCGTCCAGATTGGTCTTCCGAGAGGAATATGCAGGGGCATAAAGGGCGTCCGGATTGGTCTTCCAAGAGGAATATGCAGGGGCATAAAGGGCATCCAGATTGGTCTTCCGAGAGGAATACGCAGAAGGGTAAAAGGTGTCCAAATTGGTTTTCCTTGCCGGC
>JAODKM010000105.1:492822-507500 GCA_026780845.1 Petrocephalus sullivani | reverse complement strand
ACCCATAAAGCTGGTTACAAACAGACAGCATTAATTTCCATTGGATACTGATGCATGCTTAGTATGCAAGTAAAAAAGATTTAATTTAACCTCATCTGGGGTTTAACAGACCTCTCTGCAGAATCGGGGCCACAACTATGCTCAGTATATTGATTAATGATTAATTCTCCAAAGCCCCACATGAAGATCTAGATGCTGCAAGATTCGTTAATTCACAGTGTGATCCAGTTCAGAAATATTTCTGCGGCCGAATCGGGTCTCCAGCACCAACGTACAAATGAGAGGGTGTCTCTTTGCTCCCTTAGCTAGTCCAGGGGAAGTGGTGAAGGTTGTTGATCCCAATGGGGAATCTGGGGAAGAGTACTTTATTCAGCACCTCTAAATGGTTGGGAAGGATACTATACACAAAGTGTGAGATACAAAGGTAGCTCACACTTCTTCAACTTGAGCTACCTTTAAACTGACCAGGTCAAAATGATCTACCTACATTAGAAATGCTATATATACGCACACACACATATGCATACAGACACACACTGAGTATAATTTAGATCTACAGTATATGCTGACGAACCTTGCATTACTGCGTGAACCCTCACAGCACAATACAATGCAATACATTCATTGTTTCTTACTCAGTCCAGCTCCCCCACTCATTGTTTTAATATCCCTTTTTAGTAGATATAAATCAGAAGGCTGGCTGGGTCACTTTGCTCACCGGAGTTTTGCATTAGCTCGCAATACATTCGCGCTTTGTTTCAGTAACCTAATATAACAAAGTTTTAAGCAACAGCAGACTGCTCGCCCTTTACGTCGGTCAAGTGGTGAATGCCAAAGGGAGGCTAGATGACAGGCTAACATCTAAAACAATTTTGAATGTTGCACGATCTACCTGCACTACCTTTGCGATCTACTGGTCGATCACGGTCGACGTATTGGGCACCCCTGCTATAGATAGATAAACATGAATCACTAAAAGATTAAACTGTAGATAAGTAAATGAAATGGCATGTACCAGCTGGTACATATCAGAGTATGTCAATGTATAATACGTATTAGTACAGATATACTGTATACAGTATGACTGTGAAGTAATATACAGTAAGTAGTTGCAGTCTACTTACAGAAGTATATCTACAGAGTATACGAGTATGGCATATACTAGATTAAATGGCGTGAGTATGAAAATGGCGTATATTGTATTAAATAAGACTGCAAAAATTGCATCAAAAATAGAATCAGGATTGTGGAAGATCTGGACCTGAGCGCCTGAGGATTGGACCATTGGAGTTATGATGCTGAGATAGATAACAAAGATGGGTTTCTGCGTAACTCAAACATTCAACGCACAACGTCTCCCAGCATGCACCAGCAATCAGCCACAGCAGGGAATGCTGGGAGGTTTAAACATCTCTCTCTTTCCCAGAGCCAGACTGCCATGCCTGAGCACACAGCAGAAGCAGGAGGAAAAAAGAGCGATTGAGATTTTGATGAAAGGGGAGTGAAGGGTAACTAACGACAGCGGTGCTTTGCCTAAACGGAAAGCGGCTCAAAGGCTTCGAAGCACAGAGAAGTGGGGGGGAACCGCAGCAAGTCTATGTACACTTCACACACGCTGGGAAGATTCATTAGTATCCTGGCCAAGCCAAGTTGTCTTTCTTGCTGGCCCAGGGAGGATGGACTCTCCCTTTGAGTAAAACTCTTCCCAGTAGGAAGAGACCATTCTTTGCCATTGTTGCCCCTGACTGGCAGAAAATGTAATGTAAAAATGCACTATACAAATATAAATTGAATTGAATTGTTGGGGCCACTTTGAAGAAGTCCTCCAACATACCAATCAAGGCTACTGGTAGCTATTAACCGTGATAAATATCCCGGCTCTAATTGTCTGAAAAAGAACCGACAGAATAGACGATGGGGTGTTAAACCCTGTTTTAAAGTTTTGTTTAATTATGTAAGCAGATTAAATACATTGATGGCTAAGGTTTGTTTTTAATGTATATAATTATGCATTTTGTGAATGGGGTTTCAATAGGTAATGTCATGCCCAGCTCTAACTTTCTTAGCTCTCGTGCCAGCCCATCTGTGATTCACTCCAGCTGCCTCTCGTTTGAGCCCTTGTTAGCCCTATGTATATAAGTGCTTCCCAGTCTTATGCTCCCTGGTTCTGTCATTGATGTTGCAATCACCAGTTTTGTGTGCCTTAGCCTATCCTGTTTGCTCTGCCATGATCCTGTTAATTTCCAGTTCTGTTACGTTTCCCCTTCCTGTTAATAAATCTTGTTTGTGTGCTTCTAAATCCTGATCCTGCGTCCTCAGGTAAATATTGATAGAACCGAAGATCTATCATAGTTCAAAAATCAGCTACCTATACTACCACATTGTAATGTATTTTTGCCGAGTTCACATTTGAAGTAAATTTAAGTTTGGAAAGATGCCTCAGACTGGGCATTTTATCAGATGCAGGGCAGCGGCTGACTTTATCTTCTGTCTCGTTTGCAGTAAGATTTAATTTCCCCGGCTGAGTTTTCGCACCAATTCCGTACAGGGGGCACGATAACCCCGGCTTGCATTTAGCTATGACACGCAGGCAGGTACAGACTCACGCGTTCGGCATGCAGAAGTGTGGCCATGTCTGTGCCAAGCAGTGTGTAACTGTAGATCACAGGACCAAGGAAACATCCTACAAGAAATTTAGGAAAGACAGGAAGCCAAGGGCCTAATTTCCCATCTCCATTAATTATGCATGATGGCAGTTTTTTGGGGTGGTGTGGTGGTTCAGTAGGTAGGACATTTAGGGTTGGGGATTTGAATCTTGCCTCTGTTTGTGTGTGCGTGTGTGTGTTGGGGGGAGGATTGCATAGATCACATTTGAGCACCAAAATGTCCGCAGAGTGTGGTCAAACCTGAAACTCCCTTACTTTTGGGGCACCTTTTCAGGTCTCCAATTGGATAATCTAATTTTTATTAAAAAAAAATCTGTGAATGCAATCAAAAAGTAATAATGCCAAATGTCTTGTATTTGGGTTGGTTACTTATGGTTAAGGTCAGGGCAGGGTTGGGGTTAAGGGTGTCATGATTGGGTTTAGGGTTTCTCCCATAGAAATGAATGGACAGTGTGTGTGTCTGTGTGTGCACATATGGATTGTTTTCTTGTTTTCCTCTTATGATCCACCAATTTGCATTTAGCCTAATTGGCATCACTAAATTGCCAAAAGTGTGTGGCTGTGTAAGGGCCTGCAATGCACTGCCATCGTGCCCTGGGTGTACCCCTCCCATGTGCTACAGAGAGTGGCCTCAGGCCTCCCCCCGTAACCTTTCTCAGGTTGGAACATGGATGGACGGCTCACTTGTTTACAGCACACCCAAGGGCAAAGTAACTGAAAATCCACTAAAGATGAGAAACTAGAAGCAACAGCCTGGCTAATTATAAGCCCACATGGATGCAAGAAGGTCCATTTAAGGAATTAAACCTTTTATTTGTCTTTTGGATAATTAGGAGGAAGAAAATAAATTCCTGTGTGTATTGCAGAGATTATGCAACTGGTTTGAGCTATGGAGGAATTGTGGGCAACATGATAACGGAGCTGAAAGGGAATCCATACCTATGAACAGTGATCGTTATCAGGCAAGCAAATATTTGTGGGGTGGGGGGTAATTAAATCAATGTCCTGCAAATGTATGTGGACTGTATGTACACTCCTCCTGCGAGGAATATATTGGCGTGAGGAGGTTAGCACCATTTACTTAGGGGGTGTAACAGAAAGTACAGTTGAGAATTACACACAGAGCCGGGCGAGAGTGGAGAGAGCAGTTCCCCTGAGAGAGCAGAAGATCTCACAAAGCACGATTTATGTAAAATATTTAAAAACAAATCGATACACTTAGAAAAGAGAAAATCACAGCAAGCAAAGGCTCCTGAATACGGTACACTTCAGCTAGCTGCCTGAGATGACGGTCCTTATGATTGCTCGGACCAGTGGGATCCAGTGCTGCAACACAGAGATGCAGCCTTTCCCAGGAAGCGCGGAGTGCAGACGGCATGTGCACATTTTTTTTTTTACCTAAGGACGGAACCAGAACACTAGGATTAAACCCACGTCAACACGTGTTCACCATCTTGGAAATGTGTGCCCAAACTAGACAGTCTTAAATGATATTTGACAACTGTCATAAGAAGGGTGCTTGTTTAAATTGCCATGTTTGTAAAGACCATTACTGAAATACTGAAAATACTGAATTTGTCATTTGATTTACAATTTTGGGGGACAAGCTGCCATTTTGTCCATAACTACTTTTATGTTGACTCTTGTTGATATTTTAATGCAAATTTCTTGTTTTTTGAACACTGACGCAAGACAATGGGTTTCCTCTAACTGTTGTGTCAAAAGCAATTAAACTTATTGATTCAGAACAGAAACTTTGACAGCATGAAATTAAGAGGCTATGCAATGATTATGAGACAGAGATGTAATAACATAACAAAGGGGAACCAGCATTCCGGTGGATTTCGGTAAGCGGGCCTGCGAGCCTGAGCAGCTTTCCCATAGCGATGATTGCACAAAGGTGATTATTTGTTCAAAACACTGAGTTAATTGCTTTGCAGTGGCTGTCTCTTGTGTGCTATTATTTTAGCATTGAAAATGATGAGGCTGGTGTTAGAATTGTGCAGTGGAATTGCTATGGGTTGAATTCCTTTGCTGAGACCGACGGAAGCCGGCATCAAGCATCAGGTGAGGACATTATGGGACTGCACCCTTGTACATGATCCACGGCCTAGTCGGTTTTCGAAATCCCAACCTGGAGCGATTATAACAGGCAAAAGAACATGTATTGGCTATGCAGTTTCTGCTAAAGCCTCAGGGCTTTCAGGAGATAGGCAAATGAGTGAAAAGCAAATGTTTCACATTTTCTGGTTAATGTGAAAAACAGAATTAATAACTGTTTTATCCATCCATGTATCTACTAACAGGAGTCCAACTATTTTCTCCTGAGGGCCAAATTCCATCAGCATCTCAAAGCCAAAGTCAAGTGTGTCCATCCATCACATGGCAGACATATATTGTGTCAGATCCAAAATTATTAGTAAGGAAATGTTTTGTTTTTCTTTTGCAGGGTGATGGATGGATAAATGGTCCAATCCCATGGCTTCATGGGTGGCACCATCACCTCACACCCCCACAGCTTAGATCCTGCCTCCGCACTGTGTGTGAAATTAGCATTCTCTCCCTGGGTCGTGTGGGTCTCTTCCAGACACTCTGATTTCCACCTACAGTCCAAAGAATGCATGCGGTTTGGTGACAGGTGTCTCTAAGTATTGTGTGTGCCCGGCGACTGGCATCGTGTCCAGGGTCCCCTGCCTGGTGGCCTGTCCTTCCTGGAATAGACTCTCTGTAACTCTGCACTTGGAAGATGGACAGATGCCTGTAATGTATGCATATGCTTGTATATATATTTTTAATCTTTTTACTCGGTTTTGTTTGGAAGAGACTCGTTGCTGATTAAGCGTAATTTACAGCTCATTTGAGGCATTATGTTAATGTTATTTATTTACCTGCGCTTCACCCAAAGTGCTCTCACATCCTGTCGCTCACTATTTTACACTTGTATTGAGCAGCTTCAATCCCTGGGGGTGCGTCTTACACATTTCCCCTCCCGGGATATTAAATTTGTAGGACTGGGGGGGAGGCCTTGGCTAATGTCATCGTTGGGGCCCTACCTACCCGATGAAATACTGCTGTAACAATAAGAAAAAAAAATGTTGGGCCCCCCTACAATTCAAGGCCCTGGGCAGCCCTGTATTGCTGAATAGTGTCTTGTTTACCCGCCTCTCCCCGGTCAGGGACTCGGCTGCTATGAGCGGCCACATCCGAGCCCTACACTCCCTACCTGCGATGCAATTTTAGCTCTGGCCACAGCCCCAAAAGCCACACCGCTAAATCATAAACAACACCGGACTGAGTCCTCTGAGGCCGGTGTTAATCCACTTATTATTTCTGTTTATTGTTTGATGTCTTCTCCATTCACTTCTCCTGAGGCACAGACAAGTAGATGAAAGCCCCCCCCCCCCACCCCCACATCCTCTTGCTGCAAATATTTCAAATCAAAAACTTTATTGGAATGCCTGCACCAAATAAAGCCCCCGGCGCCAGGGTCCACGTCAGAGAGGGTCCGTATACCTAGCGGGGCACGTGATGCAGATCTGCCCGGTGACTACGAAGAATGACAGTGGGATTTGCTGTTGAGAGTATCGACCAGTGAATTCTGGAGTTTCAGAAAACCACAAGCAGCAATAGGTTGTATTTTGATCATCAAACAAGAATTCCTGCAGTCATAGAGTACATACATCTATGCTGGGTGGTGTGCTGCTAGGTTCGGGGCTGTCGCTGTGATCAACCAGTGTAGGGTTTCCCAAAAGCAGCGTTGCTAACTACATTAGCAACTTACATAGTCAAACTACGTTAATTGCTAACAGGAGCTTTTGGGAGACGTACCCCAGATCAGTAGCTCAAATCCCCGGTTCAGCTGAGTGATGTCATCATCGAGTGGCTCGACCCCCTCAACCGCCAGTTGTCACAGGGACCCGCTGACATGTTTTCTTAATTGTATGTCGCTTTGAATAGTAGTGGCTGCTAAATGAATAAGACACCGTTGATATTTGATTTTTTTATCTAATAAGCTTGCAAACAATAACCTTGGTGGAGTAGAAAAAATGTTTGTCACGTCTTTCTTTTCCTATAGAGAGAGTTTATGTGTTTATAGTTACTTGCTCTTACAATAGAAACAGTAGAGTAACGCTTGAGGAGGCCTCTGAAGTTGAAAAAGAGGTCCGTGAGGACATGGGAGAAGGTCCTGAGTCCATCAGAGTGATGTCTCGCTTTCAGTGTCCCACTTTGGTCTCTGTACAAACTCATGTTTCTAAATGCTAGTTTGTAAGAAGGAATCAATAGCAGGTGGTCTTGAGCATCGAGACTAATCAGTTCCTGCTTGACACAGGTATGAGAATCCCAACTATGATTGGATGACTAGTCAGCCAATTAGTGCGAGGAATAGCAGGTGGCAGGGGGGTAAAAGGCCATGGTTAAAGTGTTTAGAGCTAGTGCTCGAATGTAGGTCTAGAAAGTAGGGCTAAGAAGTGTCTTAGTTTTTATGGCTGTTTTTATGAAGAAGCTTGAATGGTGTTGATAACAGGTGATTTTTTTTCCTTAACATTTCATGTCTTACACTGTAAAGAAGACGGGAATCAATAACAACAGTTAATTCTACTAAATCTTCATCAGGTCTGCCACTCCAATTCCAATCCTGGAATTTGAAAGGATGTGTGTCTTCTGGCAATAAAGTGTAACTGCATAGTTCTGTCGTAAAGAAATAGATTTCCGTTTTTTTTTCTGATTTTTGCATTGCAGAGTTTTTCTTTGATCTCCATTTACTGTAATAAAATTCTGCAGAAAAATATTTTAGAAAGTAAGCTGCACATATGTGTGTTTCATGCAAAAAGCAGACAAGGTTCAGAATTAGAGACAGTAACACCAAGACAGTAATGTTCCTTATAAGTAAAAAAAAGACACTTAAGAGTCACACTTCTGGACATGTTAAGGACTTAATATGTGCTAGTGCAACACAGTATGGGAGATACAGCCTAATCTTTCCCATAAATGTGAAACAGAATCAAATGCATGCAGCGTGGTAGCTCAGGCCTTCGATGCTTCTCCCCTCGCACCACTAGCTGGCTTACTATGCCGACTGCTTTCCAAACATCCATCAGGCCCCTGTGGTAATTGCCTGACTGCGAGATCCGAGCGGCGTTATAGCGGGAACGGTCATGTGACTGGAAATAATGACACCTCGCACACAGCCTGATCCTTGATTTTGCCTCGGGGGAATCTCCTGGTTGGAAAATTAGAAGAAGAAGCTGACACGTGTGAAGCATGCTGCTAGGGGGTAGCTCGAGATAAAGAGTAACCGTCCCGCAAGGGGGTGTTAACTTTCTTCCTGATCGAGAAAGAAAGGGAGAAGAGGGAGGCCGGGGCGCGGGGAGTTCACGCAGCGCCCCGCTGCGCTCGACGCCTCACCCGGAGCTGTCAGCTGTCTGTTGATTGAGTCGGGCTGATCTGCGGCCAATGCTGCTCTCTCCACTTTGCGCCCTAGAAAGCTCTGCGGTGGCAGGCACATGGAGTTCACAGGACAGCTGGAGGCCGCCTGCCACACCGCACCTATTCTCTTTCAACAAATGGGAGCAGAAGATTATATTGCTTCATCTGGCCTATCTAACTAAGTATAAAAATGATTTTTGTTATTGGTTATATATTGGGCAGTGGGGTGGCCCAGTGGGGCGCACTGTCAGTGCAGTGTGTGTGTGTGTGTGTGTGTGTGAGAAAGAGGGAGAGAGAGAGACTGAGTTATGTGCATATTACATTGTGGGGACCAAATTACTGCACAATTTGATAAAAAAAACTATTATTTTGACGTCGTGGGGACCACAAGGGAAACTCGGTTTTATAAAAATCTGAGACTGCAATCTAAATGCTAAAAATGCCCAAAGTTTTGTATTTTGTTTATTTACTAATGGTTAAGGTTACGGCTAGGTGGGAGTTTCGGTTGTCATCGGGATTAGGGTTTTTCCCAGAGAAATTAATGGACACTCTCCATAAAGATAAGAATACAAGTGTGTGTGTGTGTGTGTGTGTGTGTGTGCGCGTGGTTTTGTAATTCACAGTTAATCATTTTAACTATCTCCGCTACTGTGGCACACCTTCAAAGATATTCATTGACCCAATGTCCCCACAATGTGATAAAAACCTGCTACTTTTTTCTGTCCCCACAAGAATAAACTCAATTTTACAAAAATCTGTGTCTGCAATCAAAAAACTAAACATGCAAAAAGTTTCATATTTCGTTTGGTTACTTACTGTTAAGGTTGGGGCTGGGTAGGGATTAAGATTAAGGGTGTCATAGTTGGAATCAGGGTTATGCCCATAGGAATAAATGGAGTGTCCCCATAATGACAGTATTACACGCTCTATGTGTGTGCACATGTATGTGTTCTCCCTGTGTTTTCTCACAATTCCCCCAGGTAATACAGTTTCACCTTGCAGGTCCAAGTCATGCTCTTAGGTGAACTGGCATGTCTAATTTTCCCATAATGCAGCAGTGTCTGCTTGTGTGTCCCATGACACTCTGACACCTCGTTCTGGGATTTCCGCTATACTGAACAATTCAAACCTCAAATACTGTGATCCTGCGGTAGGTGCAGGCAGCATCCCTCCTCCTCCTTGCCATTTACTCTTCTCCAGCATTTTTATATCCTGTGAAACAAGCATCGCCATCTGAACAATGACTGGCACAGTCGCTATGCATACTGCCAGTCAAATGCAGTCCAGTTCTTCCCAGAAGCATTCATGTGCAATGAAACGCACAGCACTTAAAGACAATTTCTAGCCATTTATCTGAAGACTGAGTAAGGAGAATAAGGAAATTATTTTAAAACCATGTTAAAATTAATCAAAATTTTTAGTGCACTGTTATTTTTTTATTATTATTGTTTTATCTCCCGCAGAGTTTAATTCATATCACTAATGGAACTAATTAATGGAGTGAGCTGAAGGAGATTTCTGCACAGACAAATACAGACAAATAAGGTTGATTCTCCAAGTGGGGAGAGAAAAAGAAACATCTCCTAGAGCTTCAGTGATGCTCTTAATCTGATGGGGAAATGGAGAGCGAGGCGTGGGCCGTCTGCAAATGCAGGTGTGCGTCACGCAGGAAGCTGGAGAGGCACGGGTGCTGAGTGGCCTCTTGTGAGCTTACGAGATGTAAGCAATTCTGGAACGAAAAAAGCCTTAACCGAAAGGGCAGCCGAAAGCTCCATGTTCTCGGAGACGACGTGCTCACTATCGCTACTCAGAGGCCAGACGCCCCGCATTCATCACCCCCGCACTTGGTTGCTGGAGTAGACACGACCTGCACAGACCATGCCGTGGCCAGCCAACCTTGAGCAGCTCTCCCGCTCCACAGGCAGCACCTTTTCAAGCCAATGCATTTTTTAAAAACTGAAATCCTGTTGTAATAAATGTCAGTGTGCACCAAAGAGAACCTGCTTCCCTCCGCTTTGGTGAGGCTGAAGCCAGACCGGTAACTTTTCAACGATTCAACTCGTGAATAAAGCACTAAAACGTCAATGAGGGACATAGAATTATAGCGTTGTTGATTGAGACTTTGCGATTGGTCGAATCGTCGGCTGAGAGTGACCCGGTTGTTTAAAATCTGTTATTATAGCTCATTCGTAAATAGAGGGCCAAAACTAGCTGACAGCCTTGCCTCTTTGGTGGAGTTTTAACTAAGGTGAAAGAGCTTGCTGAAGGCTGTTGGCCATCAGCCCGCTAAGGGCTGTAGGCTGTGTCAGGGTGGCGTAGTTATTAGCGCCATGGAACAGGGACGGTTCTGCTCGATGATTCTGCGTCTTTGGATAGGGGGGCCCTCTGTGGAGCCTTTCTGCAGGCTATTGATCTGGCCAGACAGCCGCGAATCAGCGGCACCCCCCACACACACACACTTTTGATTGACCCCGCGGGCAAATCACTGACACGCTCGCGATTGAGGCATCAACCCCCCCCCCCGCCCTTCGCTAACTTGGCAGTTTGATGCCCAGCAGGCGAATCCCCTAACCGGGTGTCTCGCTATTCAGGAAGGGCTGTCACTTTGGCGTGCCGTCTCCTGCATGCCTGAAGGGCTGCCTGTTTGCCCCGAACTAAGCCTGCAGCAGCCCGATTTAGCGTCCACGTCAGCGTTTACCATCCGACGCCCAGCACCAGGCCCCAGGCCTTGTCCTACATTCCGGTTCACAGTTAATCATTTTAACTATCTCCGCTCCTGTGGCACACCTTCAAAGATATTCATTGACAGGTTATTTGATAATAAATTATATCAATGAATGAAACAATATAAACCACAATGACTGGTATGAGTCAAATGTGACCAATTAATGAATTCAATTGCCTTTTATATCACGCGCTTTTTGTTTTGTTTTAGTTGTAACGTCAAATTATTTACCTGTTTTACGAGTCCCACTACTAACTGGAAACCACTCTGTGTTCCCTGAATGCTCTTAAGGTTGCATTCTCTGCTCATTGAATAGCATTCTTATTAGGGTCTTATTTTGCCGTAAGTCCATGCATGCTTACCTAGCCGCACTTACGCCTCGCCAACTCCCGTACGTTTCTAATGTGCTATTTACCTCACTTGAACATCGCTTTGGGCAAAAGTGTCTGCTAAATAAATGCAAATAGATGTAAATGGTTCCATGCTCGCCCCTCAGATAAGGATCTCTGCGTTTAACCGCGTTGAGGCCAGGCGGTTAAAACTGGAAAACGAATTTTGGCGAGACGCGGCGAGAAGTGGAGGGGGCCTGTCTTTTACAGGCATGTCTTCTCCCAATCTGCTCCTGGAAATAATGGAGCATGTGGGGGGGGGGGGCGGTTCCGTGATGCAGGCATGCCTCGAGCCAGCCGAGTCTCCAGCACTAAATGGTCTAATTATCCCAGCTCTGGAGCAGATCAATGGAGATCTGCCGGCTTTGGCTTCCAACACAATAGTAGGTGGGGAAGGTGTCACAGGACTTGTGGAGGCCCTTTGAGGAAGTGACAGAGGCAGCCAGCCTGCGCAGGCCTGTCTTTCTCAGGAGAGGAGCCCATGACGGGATCTGCCGCTAGCTTTTGTTTTTCCACCTTTGTGGCGGCTCTATTAACTAGGTTAGGGCTTCCAGGAGAGAGGTCCTGCCTATTAGAGTAATTGTGGTGATGTTAGAGTGTTTGGGGGGAGTGACACAGTCACTGTGTCCATTGGGGGGGACGTCGGCGAGACGCAGATTTCCTCGGAAGCACCTCGGGTGCAGATTGATGTCGTCCTTTATGTTCTTCCCCAAATTAGAGCTCACCTTAAGTCCTATCTTGTCACCTGACATCTTGTCATGCAGTATATTTGCTCAGCTAAAAGTTTCCATTAAGTTTTGGTGGCAATGCAGTTAGCTAAAATTTAATAATAAAGTATACATTTCCTGGAAAATAAACAAATGTTAAAAAAAATGCCAGGGAAGGATGGGACCTAACTTGGGAGGGTGATGATTTAGCCCAGAGCAAGCATCTTGCAGTTGTACCTTCCAGCAGTGCGCTTTACCTGATTTTAAAATTCTAAATATTATAAGTTTATCCTTACATCTTCCAGTTGCTCATCCAGTAACAGATTGGGAGCAGGAAACCAGTAAGACACACACATATTCAGCCTTATAAATGGGTTCAACTTCAGGTAAATATGACTCTTTGCATAACGCTTAAGGTTGTTGCATAGCTAGCTAGCAAAATCAATAGATTTTTTTTCAATTAATCATCTAGAATAGCCATTATCTGTTAAGGGTGCTATAAATATTACCTCCATTTAAATTCAACAGTTGGGGTAATTAACTCAACTACATATGCTTTGTGATCTCACTAGGCGAAATGAGAATGCTTTAATCAAACCCAAGTTTTCTCATTATGCTGAACAGCCAATCCCTTCACGCTTTGCTATGAAAACAATGGCCCTGTTGACGTAGCTTCATATTGCATTTGTTGGAAGAACATATTACTATCTAAGTCACTTATTTATTGCCTGTTAAATAAGTGGATAGGAAAATTCAAAATAATGTCTAACTGTTTGGTGCTCCTAGTGTGATATGCCTATCCTGAAGTATCATCACGCCGTCTGAGACAGGATGAGGGGGGCGTCACGCTCTGGCTTCTGTCCACCTCGACGCATGCGGCATGAATCTTTGCAGCATCCTGACACTCTGCAGAACTGCTGATCGCGTGGGCACCAGAAGATCCCGGCTTGCTCTTTTAAGCGTGGGACAGGACAGCCGTTGGACAATGACCAGCCACACGCCCTACGTAGGGCAATGACTAACCACATGCCCCCCCCCGCACAAGCCAGTAACCAGCTGTGTCTTTCCTGTGTTCATTCTCAGCCCTTGAAGGCCTGGAAAGAGATGTTATTGCACTGGCTCCAAGTGAAGGTGTTAAATGGAGCTCTACGGAACCAGCGCTGCTTAGAATTGACTTCTCACATTATGGGTTCAGACTGCTTAACAAGCCGGGGGGAGTGAAATTAAAAATGGGTTCTGTGCACGGCACACAACCCATGGAGCACCTGAGCTGAAACGAAGGCCATTCATCACTGGCGTCCACTGCAGGGAGCAACGTACTTACACTGGGGGTCGCCCTACAGGCCCATTACTGATGTCGGGGCTGTCGCCGGGTGACTTCATGCAGCCTCTCTATTCTGTGTATTCCTCCTCCTTTCATTATTCCATGATTCATGGTCCAGCATTGTGATCCTGGCTCTGCACACCCCTGCAGCTCAGAACTGGCTTCCTCCTCTGCTGCTCTCCGCTTTGGCTCCCGAACTCTGATAGGAAGCATCGCCACAGTGACAAGCCGATGATAGCGTTTACATTTTGGAAACGGTGAGTTTAGTGGGGGTTTCAGCATCTGGTGTTCCCGTGGGGGTGTGGTGGCTTAGCGGGTAGTGCAGCTGCCTCCCATCTCTAGCGCTGGGGGTTTGTTACCCACTCACCCCCCCCCCCTTGCTTATGTACGCTGCTAGGTGCTTCTCCCTGTGTCTGTTTTCTCCTGCAGTTCCAATATTTTGCTCAGCTGAATCAGTGCCCATAATAATATTCAAATCAGTTTATTTTTATATAGCGCCTTTCACAACACACTCATCCCAAGGAGAGTGCGGCAATCTTTTACACTACAAAATGGTGCATGAAACATAGTAGCAAGACAATGGAAAAGAAGAAACAAAAACGACTGGGGGTCCAAGGTCAATTGGCCAGTCCCCCCACCCCCCCCCCGGGCATGCTAGCATTATAGAATACAACGAAAATGAGCCTCGGTATGTGTGAGTGTGTACCATCCCCTACTCTGTGCTCCCTGGGAGAAGCCCCAGTTCCTCCACAACCCTGCCCTAAATAGGTGGTAATGGCCAGCTAGCAGAGGCATGAATGTGTGGATGTTCCTGCTGACATCTGCACCATTTCTGCTCAGCGAACGACAGCCACCATATCACAGCATTTCAGCAAGTGCCACTGTCCATTTCATCAGGTCTTTCATCAGTGGGTTTGCCCAAGACGCAAGCCTTCAAGCCCCTGGCCACAATTTCACGACTCTAGTCCTTTCGTACGAAATTCGTTCTTCCAGTAGCTCTAGTGCCATGAAAATAAGGAGTAACAAAATATCTGGTTACGGTACCTTGTAAGGCACAATGTAGAAATACAGTCACCTCTGGCTAGAGTTACAGTCACCGGCGAATGACTTTCTGGGGTCATGGACACAAGCCATAATGTTGTCACAGCCTCGCGCAGTAACCGAGAATCAATCATTTTTGCAAGCGCAAGGTCCATTTTCCTGCACCTGTATGAGAATTAGGAGGCTTTTTAAAATTCTGGTCTACATTTTTAAGGTTGGGGCCCTTGTACTTTGAAGTGTCCTTTGTTACCGCTTATCTTGAATGGGGGGTGGGTGCCTTGGGAGTGGGGGGGGGGGGGGGTGCGCCTCCTACCCCGCCATTATTTGCGATTGCTGTGGGTAACTGGTGCAATCACAATGCCTGGTAAAGCGAGGCCCACGCTGGCCTCCGTTTGGGTG
>JAODKM010000105.1:455215-492722 GCA_026780845.1 Petrocephalus sullivani | reverse complement strand
CACGGGTGTGCCTGCCCAAGCTCTCCCGGGGCCCGGGTGCACGTGCGTTTCCCTCGCCCCGGATGGGTGTTTGCTATGCCCCCGCCGTGTGTGTTGCAGGGCCGGGGGGGTGCGGCGCCTTACCAGTAACCATCATACTGTCCATTCACCGCATGCATGAACGGGAAACACATCGGATGCCATAACAGCTCAGTCTCTCAGTGCCTCTTTGGGCCAGTTTGCTGTACTATGCTTGAACCGCAGGCATTTCTAAAGCCTTGCGGCTGTGAGGAACAGTAAGGCATGTAAGTTGAGCTCGTTCCTCCGCTGGCCCCTCGCATCCTTGGGCGAAAGCAGGCTCCTGGGAACCTTTTGTGGGCTCTGTGCGCGCCGGCTTTCACACTGAGGCCAGCGCTCAGTGAAAGCTAGAAATGACTGGCAATTATACGGAAATGAAAAACGTGGCATTTGACCAGCCAATCCGCCTCATCGTTTGAATGGCTGGACGCTTAATTAGGTAAAGAGATGTTGCCACCGTGTTCTGTGCTTGCCTGAATAAATGGAGAAGAAGTCACACGCACAGTGACTCAGTGGATGGCGTAGTTTCCTCGCACCTCTGTGGTTGGAGGTTCAAGTCTTGCCCCCGCAGTGTGCGCCTGGAACTGCAGGTTCTCACCGTGGTGCGTGGGCCTCGCCCAGTTTCCTTCCGCAGTCCTGAGACATGCTTTTAGGTGGATTGGGATCTCAAAATAGTGTGTGAACTTATGTTTGTGTGCCTTGTGAGGCACTAGAGTTTCCTTCTGTGCGCTGCCAGCCTTGTGTCCTGTCCTTCTGTGACAATCACAGCCATAGCACCTGCACTTTATAGCCCTGTTACTGCACTTTATCAGTTACTTTTTACAGTTTTCTATTGCTATGGACCATCTGTGCTATTTTATACTGTCTTCTATTCTTTTACACTGCCTTGCATTGTTCTGCACTGCCTTGCATTGTTTTGCACCGTCGCTATTGTTCTGCACTGCCTTGCATTGTTTTGCACCGTCGCTATTGTTCTGCACTGCCTTGTATTGTTTTACACCATCTATATTGTTCTACATTGCCTTATATTGTTTTGCACTGCCTTGTATTGTTCTGCACTGCCTTGTATTGTTTTACACCATCTATATTGTTCTACATTGCCTTATATTGTTTTGCACTGCCTTGTATTGTTCTGCACTGCCTTGTATTGTTTTACACCGTCTCTGTTGTTCTGCACTGCCTTGTATTGTTTTACACCATCTATATTGTTCTAAATTGCCTTGTATTGTTTTGCACTGCCTTGTATTGTTCTGCACCATCTCTATTGTTCTGCACTGCCTTGTATTGTTTTGCACCGGCTTTACTGTTCTACACTACCTTGTATTGCTCTGCACTGCCTTGTATTGTTTTGCACTGCCTTTAGTCCCTTTGCAATCGAGTGTAGCTGTTCCCGTAAGACTTCCAGTCTCCCAGTGACCCTGTCCTGGATAAGCACCTGACAGATGGGTGGAGGGATGTCTGAAGTCTCTTTTCTGTGACATTTACTACAGTTAAAGTACTTTTTAAAATCTGGTACTTTTATACATTTTCCTTGTCCTTTCATAACCCAGTGCGACACCGTCTCAGAAAATGGCGAATGTCATGCCTGCACTTTTAACTTGGCTTAACCTTTTTAAAAACATTAATGAACTCGGCACACTTACAATTCACCATAAGTGGGCAGCACTTGTCAGATGGCCATCCAGAGGTAATTGCTTAAACAGATTAACCTTTTATGGAAGGT
The DNA here is from genome assembly GCA_026780845.1 of Petrocephalus sullivani. NCBI lineage: Eukaryota > Metazoa > Chordata > Actinopteri > Osteoglossiformes > Mormyridae > Petrocephalus > Petrocephalus sullivani. The sequence goes on along the minus strand of JAODKM010000105.1, from coordinate 490,942 downwards.
GGTAAGTTAATATGACAAGATTCTGCCAGTCACAAGCCTTTCCATATACGGTGAATCTGACATAACTGAGCTTTTTGGAATATTGTCCACAATGATCAGATAAAACTGCATGTCTAAAGGGCAAAATTCATATTATATGAAAGTTTGATTAATTCCCTACCAGTCTCTCTCGACATTTTGAGTTTTTCACATAAAGCTTCTGTGAAACTAGTAGTAAGATTCATATGATGTTCGTTATTAAGGCTGATGTCCCCTTAGACAGAACAGCACTCTTTTTCGTGTATTAAGTTGCTGTTCTCTTCTATAGTCTTAAAGGCATTCACAGGAAATCCACATCATATCCAGGAATTTAATCTTGCACCGATCTTGTCTCTCTACAATACATTTTTTTTCCCTGCAATTATTCATGACACCCAAAGATCTTGCAGTAGGAAGGGAGATTAAAGAATCCCGCCAATCCATTCACCCGCTTGTGTCAAATTTAGCGTCCCTGAGAGAAAGATTTGCTTTTTTTTTGGAATTGAAGACAGTTGTACAAAATTGCACCTATCAAAACTGGATCCAATCCCAGTTGTGACAGCTTGGCATTCACACGGATTCAGGATGCATTTGTCTGTTTTCGTAATTCGCCTTGGCCTAGTGTTCAATAAACATCTGTAGAACGCTACATAACTTCTGTTGAAATCTGCCAAGTGAAACTCTTTTCTGGTTTGTTTAATCTTTCGTTACCGACCACAGAATAGCGTGCCAGGTGGAAATTCAAGGGTGGCCTCAGTTTCACGTTTAGAAAAAACATTTAGAAAAGGAGACACACTGCACATAATAAGCATGTATAGGACAGCGACATGCAGAGCTGCAGCCAGGTTTATAAATAACATATAGGAAGGCCTTGCATCCTATGATAATTACCTCTGGCTTCTCAGGGAAAGGTTGAAGGTGAAGCAAAAAATAGATCCCTTTTTGGCAAGAGGTTTTCTGTAGCAGAGCATGTGAGTGGAGCTGAGCGTGAGCAAGGACTTGGTCAGAGCGCAGAGCGGTTTTTTTTAATAAGGCTGGAGCCTTATTAACAGTTCCAATTTTGCTCCGATACCGCTCATACCACGAGCCTAACGCGTGCCCAAATCTACCCAGAATTCATCTGTACAATTACCAAGACTGTTACACAAAGGGCACTTTTCCACCGCAGCAAGTACAGAACTTTTGGTACTGTTGGTACCTCAATAAAGTACCAAAAGTTTGATACTTCTTTTGTGTTGGTTTCCCCTGGCATAAAAATGGGTACCGGCGCTGAATAAAAGCACAACATGAAGCGGGGCATTTCGTAGTGAATTCTGAATTTAAAAATGGCTGTAGTATACAGCTGGACGATGTTGGATATTAAATCTAACATTGCATGTTATGCACAGGCACTTCTTATATCGCTAGTCAGCTACATTAAAGATCAGACTTTTTCATACTTTCAGTTCTGTACGGACATTACTGACAGCGCAAGGGGTTAGGTGACAGTTGTTAGGCATGCAGATTATTCCTCCCTCTTGTAAATTAGAGCATGCGTGGAGTTATTTGACTGGAGCAGGAGGAAATTTGAGTTAAGCAAGGAGTGGTATGGAGCAGAGTGACTTAGCGGGAATTAGAGCGGAGGAGCAGGCGGCGCCAACAGCCTCGTGAGCGAGGAGCGGTATGGAGCGGAGTGACTTAGCGCGAATTAGAGCGGAGGAGCGGCGGCGCCAACAGCCTCGTGAGCGAGGAGCGGAAATTCTCACCGCTCCGCTCCGCTCGCATGCCCTGTTCTGTAGTAGAGATTCTATTACCAAATATATATATAGCATTACACAATCATACTTGAAACAATAACTCGACAAGCTCCCCGCTTACAAATACAGAATATTAAATGCGAACTACATGTAAAATAAATCTTGGAACATTACGCAAAATAATTACATGTAAAATCCACATACCTGTTTAAACATAAATTACAAACACATAGAGTCAAGCACCCCTGGTACTCAGCTCCACACAAGTCCTAGCAAACCAAGGAAAATGTCCTTTATGCAAAGCTATGTGCGCTCAGTTGCAGTACATGGCTACACCACGGCAGTACCTGAGCTAGGCGGGCAAACTGCCGCCAAAATCGTCTTCAATAAAATATACTTATATACCTATCAAAATTACCCACACCCGTAATAATTCAGACCCAACTGATGTTTATGTACGTTACAATAAAGACTATCCAAGAATAAATTGATTATTTTACATTTTATCCGTTTCTTAAACTCTGAAAAGCATACGGAAATGCGGCTCACATACCGAGAGCCGCTGTCAAAATAAAATTACCTGCCTGCCTCCGCGTGTAAAATAAAATAGAAAGAAAATTCCAAAAAGGCAGTGGATTACAAACACTTTACAACACGTGGAATGAATGTGTCTGCTATTATTCTGATGAATATTCGCTTAGCATTTTACCCTCGTTACACATGGGACGAGGAGAGGAGAGCTAGAGGATGGTGGCCATGAGAAGCTGCCTCATACCTGCCACAATGGGAGCTTCTCTTTCAAGCAGCAGTAAGCTTTGGGCACACATTAAAGGGACAGCCCGAAAATAAGCATCTAACCCTAACCTTAATCAATGGCCATAACTTCTACAGTAGGACTTATTACATTACTTTAAGATGCATTCAGAAAAATGTACTACCTGCCCATAGTTTTGAGGGCAATAGTCTTCAGGTACAAATGGACAGAGAGCTTCAATGAAAAATAGAATATTACTTCTCTGTTGGCTGAAAAACAATATTTTAATATTTTGCACTCATAATTTAGCTATGAAATTCTCATTGCACTAATCTGGGAATATTTATTTTAATGAGTCCTGTATTTCTTTTCCATAACCACTGCTTTTAATGTTTTGCAATTTCAGCTTATTTGACTAGTATTTTTTGCTTCTTGCTTTGTGGCTCCTGCTCCAGTCCTGCTTACACTAGTACTTGGGCATTCATCAGAAGCTCAGCCCAGCTTCCCCTAGGAAGGCGGGGAACAACCCAGGATGGGGGGCCAACCCATTGCTGGGCACTCTCACACACCAGTCACTCCTATGGGCAATATAGCAACACCAATCAGCCTCAGCATGTCTTTGGACTCTGGGGGAAAACCCCACAATGGCATGGGGAGAACATACAAACTCCACACACATGGAACTGGGCAGGATTTGAACCCTGGTCCCAGAGGAGTGAGGCAACTGTGCTAACCACCACATCACCATGCCACCCCTGGAATACATGTTTGTGTTGTGCTATTTTTCTCACCTGTAGGTCCTTTTGGACAAAACAAATATAAAACAAACGGCACCCATGCAGGGCTGTGGTGAACCGGAGCTCTGTCCCAGAAAGCTGTCCATGGTGGAGGAGCCTGGAGTGCGGGCAGGTCCATCGCATGGCATATACAGGATCACATGGTTGACCCAATCTAGAGATACCAACTGTAATACTTGCAAATCCAGGGTAATTTGCTTCCTTTCCCACTTTGCCAATGAATTCACAATTCTGAAAAGCTTCCAGTGAGTTTATCCTCACGCCCTCATATTTGATACATATGGACCTGAGATATTCCTTCATTATACAGAAGGAACTGCAGGTACTCACACACTGTATTGCATTGCCTGGAATTGCCATCAGCAGTGATTCTATTCTGGTAATTAGACTTGTTTTTCCCTAAGGCAGCCAATACATTTTAGTCTTTGCTTAACACTGCTGCCGCAAACCCCTGGGTGCATTTTCCAGTCTTCGTTTGAGCACCATTCCTCCTTTTGATTGATTCCTTGTGTTTCTTTTCTCTCTCTCCCCCCCCTAACAAATCCTGAATATTTTCATTCGCTCAGGCTATCCGGGCTATCTATCCGGTCATGCTTAAAAGACTGTTGCCCCGGTCCCTGCCAGACAGAAGCTGACCTTGACCTGCTCTTGCAGATGAAACATGATTGTGGAAAAAACGACGAGGGGTTCTCAGCCATCGTCAAGACACCATATGGCCCGGGGTTCGGGTACCAGTCAGAAGTTCTTCAATTTGGTTGAATAGATGACACTTAATCTACCTTGGCACAGCTCTGAACAGTCAGCATACAAAAGTGTCAGAAGCTAGGAGATCCGACTCATTTTTAACAAAGTAATTTGCATGCTAATAAGAATCATAATTTCAGCGTCTTCAGACGTAATTCTTCAGTGCGTTACCAAGATATGGATGTAATTCTGATCCAAATGTTTTTGGAGCTTCTGATTCCTGCGTTTGTTGATGATCTTTGTTTTTGTATTTATTATGTTTAATAAAAACATTCTCTAAAGTGCTTGTAAATGTAAACGTGACTTCCGTTAACCTTGTGCATGTTTGAGACTTTAATAGTTAATTATTTTTCTGCACTGCACATCTGTGATCTCTATCAAATAAGTTCCAAGCCATCTCCAGTGGATAAAAACCTAACTGACTCACAAGGAAGGCTTGCTCATGTTTTTGATGGGTTGCTATATAGCTATGTTCACATAGATTCCCAAGGCAAGTGTTTAGCTATCACAATCCCCTGTTCCCGAAGACAATACAGCAGATGGCATTAGGAACCGGGGTAAATTCCCATGTGATGTCAGTGATTCTGAGGATTTAATTAGATTTTAACTGCTACTAAACATATGCGCGATTATGAGGCACAGGGCCTGAGACCAGGAGGAGCATGTTCGCGTGAACCATCATCTTGAGGTGGATAGAAAGGTGGCCTTTCAGTACACTCTGCTGAAGCGTTCTCACCCCGGGGGATATGTCAAGCCTGAAAAAACACTCAAACCATACACATACAGGAACAACCTTTTTAGATATTAAACTCCCTTGAGCAGGATTGTCAGAACTCTTAAGCTATGTCTGCCCGCTGTCCTTGTACCGCTGAGTCCAATTTTCATTTTCGCCTTGACATTTTTTTTCCCAGCCTTTCACATTGCCTACGCATGACGATTAGTGTTTTTTTTTTTACGTATGAGGGAAATTACGTAACAGCTGACGGAGGCGATAGTGCCTTTTTTATCCCAATCGAAGATGACATCAAATTATTTTCATCAAGTGAGCACATTTTCCCAGTTTTGGTTTGCGTGGATTGTATTCATCGGATGCTGTGCCACGCTGATGTAATTACGTCTGCATGCCAAGCGTTCTTGCCACCTCATTACAATGTGATTTTTTTTTCTAAGAAGCTATTATTTCGGTTTTTGTTTATGTTCACTGCTATAACAGCGGTCGGAGATAACTGCGCAATTGCCTCTAATGATAATTATGGAACCTATACCTGAACACCCATTTTTGTAATGGGGATATCTTTGTCCCACTGTAATCTGTTTTTTGTCACAAAAGTATTGGAACACCTCTTAATCATTGAATTCAGGTGATTCATTCAGACCAATTGCCACAGCTGTATAGCATCAAGCACCTAGCCATGCAGTCAGGTTTACAAACTTTTGGGAAAGAATTTGTTGTCCTGAAGGGATCAGTGAATTCAAGTGTGTGACTGTCAGAGGATGCCGCCTTTGCAATAAGTCAGTTCATGAAATTTATTCCTTGCTAGATATTCCATGGTCAGCTGTGAGTGGTATTATTGCAAAGTGGAAGCGTTTAGGAACATGAGAAACTCAGCCACAAAGTGGCAGGCAATGTAAAGAAACAGAGCGAGGTCGCCAACCACTGAGGCGCATAGCACATAAAACTCACCAACGCTCTGTTGACTGAATAACTGCGAGTTCCAAACTTCCTCTGCCATTAACCCCACCCCAAAGACTGTGCACCTGGAGCTTCATAGAATGGGCGTCCGTAGCTTAGCAGCTGCATGCGAGCCTCAGCGAGCACAATGCCAAGAGTCAGATGGAGTGGTGTAAAGCACACTGCCACTGGACACTGGAGCCATGGAAACGTGTTCTGTGGAGTGACGAATCTGTCTGGCAGTCTGATGGACGAGTCTGGGTTTGGCAGATGCCAGGAGAATGTTACCTGCCTGACTGCATCGTGCCAACTGGGAAGTTCGGTGGAGGAGGGATAATGGTATGGGGTTGTTCTTTAGGTGTTAGGCTAGGCCCCTTAGTTCCATTGAAGGGAACTCTTAATGCTCCAGCATACCGAGACATTTTGGACAATTCTATGCTTTTAACTTTGACCAGGGAAGTTTGGGGATGGTCCTTTTCTGTTCCAGCATGTCTGTACCCCAGTGCACAAAGCAAGGTCCATAAAGACATGCTTGAGACTGCGAGCCAGGCCTTCACATCCAACATCAGTGCCTGACCTCACAAACGCTCCTCTGAATGAATCGGCAAAAACACACTCCAAAATCTTGTAGAAAGCCTTCCCAGAAGAGTGGCAGCTGTTATAGCTGCAAAGGGGGGACCAACTCCATATTGATACCTATGGATTTAGAATGGGATGTCACAAAACTTCCTGTAGGTATAATGGTCAAGTGTTCCGATACTTTTGTACATGTAGTGCATGTAAACCACAGAAATTTCCCTGCTAGGTAACTTATTATTCCGGATCTAGCTATTTTTATTTAAGTAATTTGTAGGATTAACTTGCAAGTTATTAGCTTAGTGTGAGACTTTCTCAGGTATTGTGATATCGAGGTTCCCATCAACCCTAAATATATTTTCAGCTATACCAGAATGTACTTTATTCAAGCCTATAAAAAGCAAAACCACCACTGGCCTTGAGTATTAGTACTTTTATTAGGATAAAAACTGGGGTGTAAAAACAGAGTTCTGAGTCCAGGCCCTTGAAAAGTTCTGACCCACGGTCACACCATTGATCGGACCTCACCTCAACCATCTGTCAGAAGGAAGAAATAAACAATGAAAAATTAGCAATAGTATCTAAAATCCAAGTAACATACCCGACTGAGAAAGAGCTCAGGCTTCCTGTACCGGACTAGCTACCCACCGCCTGAAGAGAGTGGGCCGGGGTTGATTTGGACAGCGGCCGACGCTGCCATATGGTAACACCGGTGAAATTGTGCCAGGAAAGAGGTGGAGGGAGCCAGCCGCCGGTCCAGCAGCTGACCCTACCTGGCTCTCCCCAGCTCCCAACAGCCCCCCTCCGATACACACACACCTCTATAGCTTTGGCCCTCTAGTGCGATTACTCACTTCTCTCCGGGATGCGCACGTTGGTTCATGCGGCAAATGCTTCTTTATGCTTTACCAACGGGTATAATTCCTTTGTCTTGCTCACCCAGTCGAAACAATAGGGCCGAGGTCCATCCATAAATCATCCGGAAGCACTAATCCAGTCATGGAGTGCGGGGAGTTTATCCCAGAAAATCCGAGGCAGGGGGATACCCCAGATAGGATGCCAGTTCATCACAGGGCACACTGTTACGCATTATGGGATGCAAAATCTGTTTGGAAGAAATCAGTACTGACCGTAGGAAACACTCAGCACGTTGTTCCCATACACTTTGCAGTCAATTTTGCACATCATATTACTAATTTACTTTAAGACATCTTGCACTGTGTTTTCTATTTAATCTATTTCTATTGTATTCTTTAGTTTTGTATTTATTCTCTTATGCGACTTTTACTGTTGTGTTGGTTACATGTTTGGCATTGAACCAAAACCAGTTCTAGAATATTTATACTTGCTGGTTTTACTGTAAGTGAAGTTCTAAAATGTAGGCAAACAGAGAGAGAACAGGCAGATTCCCCACATATGGCACTGCAGCCGGAAATCAAACCCACAACCCCGTGGTGGGGCTCGCAGCCACCATTCCACCCTTGGCCCACGGTATTGCGCTCAAAATATTCACTGAGTTTGTATGCGAAGCAAGAGCCAACATTTCCACATTTCAGCACTTCTTAGCATGACCTCAGAGCTTCGTACTGTTGCATATGTAAAGTAGGTTTATAAGATGGATTTTTCCATTGCTAGATCTGGCGTAGTAAGTCCTTTAATAAAGCAATATATCAATGTGTCTTCACTTGGGTTTAATTATTCTGTTCACTAGCTGCCTGACATAAAATGTTGTCATAAGATGAAAGGAACATAGTGGTTAAGAACAAATGAGTTGTTGCACTAAAACACAAGGTTACCTATCTCTGTGCCGATATAGAAATAAACATTAATGATGTTTCTTTGATCCCGAACTGCCCTGAAGTAGGATTAAATCTTATACCTGGCTGACTGTGCATAGTGAAATCTAATAGAAATGCATGATATTAAACAGGCTGTGTGCAACGCTTGTCATTCTCAATGCTCTTCCCGGAAAAATGTCATTACGTGACACAACCTTGCAGGAGTGAAAACATTTACGGCTCAATGACGTGAGGATCTTTTGAGCCATTCAAGACGTCCTTTAGAGCCTGCGAAATAAGAGCATAGGTTCTAAGGACCCGAACTCTGCATATCATTGGGCAATATTGTCCTCAGTTTTCTGAGTTGGATGCAACTTCTCAAGGTCCCGGCACCTCACTGCGGTAGTGGTATTTTGAAAAAGCTGCCTGCCTCGTTCACTTCTGGGAAGGCAGCCCTCCGGATGGGGGGATGAATGAAAACGTTCCTGTAAGAATTTTTGGGTTGGCAGTGGCGATCAAGAAAACCTCACAACAAAGGTCGTTTGTGGGGGAGACACTGTTAACCTTTTTAGACGGCGAGATAGAGTGGTGCATAGAGGGGCAGGAAATGCTAGTCTGTTTCACGGGCTTTGAGTGTGACCTCTTACTTAGAGATGAGCTTCTTCCTTTTTTCTTTCTATTCTCTTTTGAAGTTGAGTCCCTCTTTAATCAGACGGGGCATTTAATAATATCCAGTGCAGATCATTTTTCTTTGAGTTGTGTGCCTTTTCCCCAGCTGAATTAAGACAGGGGAATAACGTGCCCATCTACCTCTGTTCTCTTCTCTTGGTACATTGGTTTAAGATGGAGCGTGGACTCTTGTGTTGTCTTTATCGAGAATGGTGGTGCTGACATACTGAAATGAGCATGGTAAAAAAAAACTTTTTGCAGAGTCAAGGTTTTGGCCTTCAGTTTCTCATTAGCAACAGATGTTAATAACTCACATTATATACACTGATATCATTTGATTAACTTCATCATTGAAACTTCTCATTGGGTATGTTATACAGAGGCGGGGCCACAGTGGCCTAGTCTCACAGCTGAAAGCTGAGTGGCCCATGGCCAATGAAAAAATATCATTGGCTAATGATAAGGTTTGCCCCCCTGTATGAATTGTGGAGCCCATTTATGCCCCCTCCCATCTGAAAACAGAAACCAAAAATCCTAGGATCGCCCCTGTTTCTCATTATTCTAAGCTGAGGATTGAGATTTATGGGGGTAGTAGCTGTCCCAGCACAGAGACCAGGATTAGGTGAACAGGGTGTTTTTGTCTTGATTATTTACGCTGATCCCTTGTTGCACATGAGTATGTTGTGTTTGGCTTCACCCGCGAGAACCTCAGCTATGGATCGTGCAGCCAGTACACATGTTTATCTGGGATTTTCTGATTCCCATCACCTCCACTGCCTGCCAAAACATCTTATTTATTTTTTGTATTTAATTTTTATGTAGTTTGGAATCAACTACAGCCCACTCCGTAATTCCTGAAGGAAAATCCAGGGGCTAATAAATTGTTTTTCATTCTGAAACCCCCCGGTTTAGATCTTTCCTGAGTTCTTTTTCCCTTAGCTGGGACCATCATGTGAGTCACTGGGGTATCCTCAGCGAATAAAATGTTAAAAGGTGTTTCCAGAGCCTACTGCAGTCACACCGTCATGCTGTCACACCGTCATGCTGTCACACCGTCATGCAGTCACACCGTCATGCTGTCACACCCTCAGATGTGCAGCAGTTCCGTGACTGTCACCATCTCCTGTTTCCACATGTATTTTTTGAGGAAGCAGGGGAGGGAGAAAAGCACCCAGGGTACTATGTGAGGCGTCTTACTTCCAGTTATGTACATTTCCGGTGACAGGGAGTGCACTGAGGTTAGATCTTCTCTTATTAAGGCAGACCCGGCATGCCCACTGACACTGACAGCCCCGGCATCCTGTTGCGACACATTGCGCACGGGTAGTGTGACATTAATAATTGCTTAATAACACATAGAGTCGTCCTTTGCATGAACCCGAGGAACTCTAAGGTGTCAGGTCCAGACAGATGCATTAAACAGTCACGTGAAGAAAATTTGCATGTTGAAATAGCATGCCTACATAAAATTACAGAGCAATGACATTATGTGTCAACCATACAAGGACTTTCTGCCCCATGCAACATTCTCTAGGCTTACCAAGGTTGCAGAGCATTCAAGTGAATCATTTTTTGGGCATTTCTAAATTGGGCCAGTAGGTGGCATGGTAATGAAAGCTGAATAGATTTTAAGGGAGCACTGTTGATGTCAACCATAAACTGCAGTCACACTTTTGTTATTCCATGATCTCATGATAAACAGTCTCAAAGTCAACAGCCGCATTTTTTTTCCAGGCTGGTCTAAAACCATATGTTTTGGCATAGCGCAATTGATTTAACCAATTTGTTTCTTGTCTTGACCATATTTTTTACCCTAGTGGGCTAGTGAAATGAATGTAGATTTTGTAATTTTGTCCAATTGACTCCTCTTCTGGGCCCTGGAGGATGGGCTCCTCCTTTGGGTCTGGTTCCTCCCAAGGTTTCTCCCTTCTAGGGAGTTTTCCCTCGCCACTGTCAGCTCTGGCTTGCTCACTGGGGGCTTTGGGCAGAGATAATGTAAAGTGCTTTGAGACAAAGTAATGTGAAAATGTGCTAGACAAATAAAATTGAATTGAATAGTGTGTGCCTCTGTGGGTTAGGGCTATACCCATGATCAGACGGTCGCTGGTTCAAATCCTGTGGTCAGCAGAGTGATTTTGCCCTTTGGCCCTTGACCAAGGCCCTTAACATCCAGGAACAGGTGTGGCTCATCAGGAACCTAGTAGAATAGAAAACCTGGATCGTGGCTCTCCAGGACCGGAGTTGGAGACCCCTGGTTTATATACTGTTGCTTTTCAATTGACTCTTGGTGCCTTCACTTCGATGAAGATTAAAATTTCACACTCGGGGCCAGTTTCGGTTCGTCTCCCCCGGGTTCTCTGCAGGTGATCCGCAGCTGAGCCCTGCCAGCCCCCTGTCACCAACAGGGACACGCTGCTGCAGTGGATGAGAAATAGAAGCAGCGATCGAACCGTGCGCCACACAGACCGCCATTATGCGGAAAGGTTACTCGGAGTTCTAGAAAAGGTAAATAAGGCAGATCAGCAACACGAAAGAGAGAGATGGTCTTTTCTGTTCATGAGTCCCAGGAAAAGTAACCATGAGCGAGGGCACCGAGACCATAGCGCTTGTTTGGTTACAATTAAACCAGATTTGAGGCTGCATATTTTTTAATGTAGAAAAGGTGGAATGACAGCGATGCACTGAGGCAAACTTGAATCATATTTGAAACAAGGTGATCCGCTGGCATTCTGGTAAAGCACATAAGAAGATCACTCCCCAAGTGTATGGTAGAAAACACAAATGAGTCAGGCAACAGGGACTCTCCCCGAACCTGCTGCCATAATAAACGTAGTATAGATTTTAGGAAAATTAGCTGGTGGACAGAAACGCCTGTTCAGTGTCATTTGTGTCACACAGACCCAAGCAGAGCAGCAACAGGCCGAGTGTCTTCCCAAATAACAGCTCTCGGGAAACCCTGCGTGTCAGGAGTCACAACTAATCATCGTCCGTGGACAATCCAAAACCTCCAGCCTCACTGGCGTTTTAAGGGTGGTTGCCTGGTAACCATAAACGGCTTTGAAATTATTGTTTTCTGGACCAAATATAAGACATACGCTGGCCTATTACGCAGTCTGCTCACAAAAGAGCAGAGAAAAACAGCCGAAAACCACAAGATGATGTTGTGAATTTTTTTCCAAGAAACACAAATATCTATGAAAATTCTGCTTTTTTCTAGGCTTGTATACGTTTTATTGTATTTCAATATATAATCGCTCACTTATCAAACTGGTCCATTCAAAACCAAGGTCAAACTACTAAAATAAAATTAATTGAGATGAAATCGGTAGACTACCTGGCTGTTAAACTATGGATCTAACTATGGATTTGACTATTAGTCTAATTACTACTGTATCTGTGTTTCTTACATGTATGGAAACTAGGGAGCTGAATGTCTGACTGTGAGCCAGATACGGCAAACCACTTGACATTTAAGCAAGACACGTACCCTTGGTGGTGACACGTGATAAATTAGCTGATTTTCTAGCCTTTTCTTTGCCGGGCTGTCTTCAGACACGAGTGAATCTAAAAGTAGCCCCTTCACTTTTTTTCCACTGTTCCTGGCATCCTGTCATGGGGATTCACACGCTTGAAATTCACACCTGATTCCCTTATGGCGAAGGAGCGACAGTTATTCACAGCTGTTGCGGTCCAGAGTCTCCATTTCGACACAGTGGCGGGGGGGGGGGGGACACTTCATAACCCCCTCATTTGCATGAACCCCTCTATGACACCCGTGTTGTGTTGTCTCCAGCTGTTAATTTACACGTATATATTCGCAGAGCTCGGCCATCTCATGGCAATTGCGTCAGGAAGTGCAAAGACGTTGGCTAATGGTCAGGATCCGACTGTGCGAACTACCTGCGATTTTCAGCTCGGGACGCGAGGGGGTGGCTTCACGGCTCCCAGTGACACGTGACACGCTCAAGGCACAGCAATCGGAAAAAAAGCGAAGAACGGTGTGAGTGCGCATTACAGGGACAGCCAAGTGCCGTTACAATGTCCGCGGTAACCAGAGCAGGAGCAATGAGCTGGGCTGAACACTCCTTCCTACTCATATCAAAGGTTTTCCATTGAGCTGTAACATGTAATATGCAAAACCAAATACCAAGGGAGACACCTTCAATTTATTAGGTGAAGACAAGGCAGTTACTGATGTCACTGATGCCCTGGAACCTGAAGTAGGAAGCCTACGCTTATGCACCAATGAGAGAACACTGAAGATTGTTGTATAAGGAGGACAGTTTGATACGGGCCCATCATTGGCCCCGAGAGCCCCTGTAAAGCTGTGCTAATCCACATCTTTTAAATTACTCATGCTCTGTTCACCGGGACCATCGTTAGTCCAAAATTCATGCATTCCAGCCAGCTCACACCAGTCAAGAATTCATATCGGCTACTACGCCCTGAGAATTAAAATGACATTGTCAGGATTGATGCCTGAAAAATATATATCTGAGCAGCCCACAGCTAGACTGTCCCAGCTGTTGTGTCTATCTCACACTGAAGGTAGAAAACCCGGCACCAGCCATGGTCTGCGTGTCCCGCGGCAGACTAGAATCCCAGCCAGGGCGTCCCCTGTTAGAATGACTGTGAGATTAGATGTTTCGCTGTGACATACGGGAATATCTATTCTTAATAGAGTATCTTTGTTGTCATCTTATACGTACAACAAAAACCTTGTTACATTGGCCTTCGAATCACAGCCAGGCCTCCCATAGGGGAGGCAAGAATCCTACCACTGAACCTACACTGATGCCCACAGAAAAAAAAAAGCTCACAGAATACGGGTTTATGTTGCACGTACATAATGTTCATTTAATAGTATTTACGCTGTACTGCATGCTGATTGTAGCGCAGCAGTCGCTAAACAGCTGCACCAGCCAGCGGTGGCGAGTCTGGATCACGTTAGAAACAAGCTTATGAGAAAAGACGTCACAAAGGGTCTATTTCAGCTATTAAAATTCAATAAGCGGCCGTTGGCAGCATGCAAGAGCCGGAGGAAATTAGAATGTAACGCAGGATGCCTGGACGGATGGGGCAGGGCAGGAAATGAGGAGGCGGGGGCGGTCAGGAGACAGGGCGGAGTCGCGTCTCCGAGAGGCCGGTCAGCCCTGCAGTGATTTCCCACCAGCTCTGCCTCAGAGACACAGGTAGGAACATCATGAACTGTGTCCTCCTGTCTCTTTGAAGATGAGAAACGGCACGGCCCTGACCTGGCGATGAAAAATGGAAAAATATGGGATCGTTTCATATCGACTCACAACTCGGGTGAAGTATTGATCTTCGCTGCGGTTTGGAAGTAAGAAATCTGCTAAACTAACTTCTAGTACCGACATGGGGTGACAATGTTAAATGTCTGATTTAAGGGAAAGGGGGGATTTCTCTTATAAATCTGAACGTTTGATGTTTAAGATGTTGAACCGTATAAAGCAGCAGTTAAGGTCGCAAGCAAAAAAAAATTATATAAATGCATTAAAAATGTAAAGACGTGGCAGGCTTCTGGGTGAAAAGCTGCTCCGCTGGCCAGATCGAAGCTGTGGCAGTAAGCTTCAAACAACAGCCTTTATTAATATAAAACTGAAAGCACCATGTGGGGGGTAAGGGTGGCCTCTTTAAATGATCACACATCCACACTAAAACTGCAAAAAAGGTACCAACAACAGACGATTTAAAGGTGCAAACACTGGTGCTCTGGAGACACTAACACCCTCCTCTACCAGCGCATACACAGGGGCGGCGCCAGCTACAAGCTGATTGGCCCCCAGAGTACCCTTTCCTCTGTCACTCACCAATTCAAAGCATATCATTGGCTAATGAAAAGGTTGGGCACTCAATACGAATTATGGCCCCTCTAATAGCTCAACCTTAAAAAAAACCTAGGATCACCCTTGCTTTTCTGGGATGTAGCTTATTGTGGGCGCCTGTCCACCAGACCGTATTCTATCCCAGCGTCTTTCTGACTGCGGCTCAGGGCTGGTGATCAATCATTAGGGTAATATGAGAGATCGCCCAAATCCAGCCCTGCGCCATAGCTGCACTCCGCCCCACTGGCCTGACAAGAGAGATTTGCATTAGAATTGCATTAGCTCCAGATACCACCAGCCTCCGTGTCGAATCTCCGCAAGCCTCGACCTTGTGCTTGACGGACTGTCTGCCGTCCGGCCCGCTCACCTTCCGCCCCCCGGGGGGCAGCCTAACGAAGCTGCCTTTGTTTCCGTGATCCACATTAATGACGCGGCAGCCTCGGCCAGGACAGAGCGATGAGCGAGCCTGTGCAGCCCCCTCATGCTTCCCACCACCGACCCTTCAGAATGACACACTCTCCTTGTTATTTCCACCGCAACACCAGCCTGCCTTTGTACCTTAGATCCTCATTTCAGCCACAATAGTCATCAACTAGCATCCAGTTGTTCCCCCCTTTGTGTGCTCTTCATGTATTTTTTAAGAGCCCTGTTGCATTCTGGGTACATAGTGCTTAATCCAAAAGTCTCAGATCCCTTAGATGTTTTTTTATAACAGGGCTCTAATTAGCAGGCTGCCCTTTGAAGAACTCTATGCTTCACGAGGCTGGAGAGGGATTTTTTTTATTTTATTTCATTTCATTTATTTATTTATTTTTGTCCGTGCAGCCAGTCGCCATGTAAACGGCACTGCTGGACGCGCACAGATGTATCGAAATTGCTCGGGCTGGTGTCGTTCCCAGCTGTGGGAGGCCCCTTTATTTATTCTTTGATCCCAAACGCCGGGGATTTGCATGGCGTGGCCTCCCGTCACCGCGCCTCTGATCAGCGGAGGCTGAGGACACGCCTGCGTCTCCCTGAGCTCAGGTCGTCTGGCTGGCCACCCCTTCCCGTGCAGACGGGTGGCGGGTCACCCGCCACGATGGGCCATGGCGCGGTGGCCGATGGGTGGGCGTGTTCCCAGCATGCTCTGCAGTTATGGGACTTCGCCAGATCAAGGCTGATGAGTCTATTTCTTGTTTGCTGCCTTTGGAAAGATGTTAGGGAAACTAGGATGTCCCTCCCCAGACAGAGAGCCAGTGATCTTCATCCTGAATAAGAAATGTCCATTTTATTTTGGCTTATTTTGAACAGGATCTTTCTAGTTTTCCTCTTGGCCCTTATCTTAGGAAGGCATGGAGGCAGGAGCTCGCGGCATTGGTCAGCCATCATCCACCTCTCAGCCAATCAGAAAGCTCCGTGGGTTGTTGTGTGCGAGGAGTTTTCATGCTCTCCTGTGTTTGTCTGGGTTTCCTCTGGGTTCTCCAATCCTCCCCCCCCCCCCCCCCCCAAAGGTCAAAATGTGCAGTTTTGCATGTCTACTTCCCAGACTGTATGTGTGTATATGTGGCCTGCAGTAGACTGGCATCCCATGTAGGGTGCCCTGTGTTTCCATGAGGTAGATTTCAGGTTTATTCGAACCCTAACTGGTCATGGAAAGTGGATGGATGGATCCAAAGTTTTTTTTTTTTTTTTTTTTTAAAGATGTGGTGCATTAGAGGGCTCATAATTCATACAGAGAGGCCAACCTTGTCATTACCCAATGATGTGTACTAAATTGGTGAGTGACAGAGGAGAGGGCCGATCAGGTTTCAGCTGGAGCCAGTGCCACTGTGATCCCACCCCCGTGGATTGATGGTATTGAATAAATTCATATGGTATCCCAGCACCTCTGATGCTACACTGCTATTCCAAAGTTTCAAAATATACAGCCCATCCCATGCAGCGCTCCAGTCTCCCCAGTGCCCTAGCAGCGGCCCGTTCCGGCCCGATGGCCCCCTGTCAGTCTAACAGGCCCGGGACCTCAATGCCGCTAAACGGGCCGGATTCATTGTCGGATGTCTGCAGGGCTCTGCAGGGTCCGGATGAAAGGATTTATGAATACAAAGAGGCAGCAGGTCTGGGCTGCCGCCGCGTATGACAGCCCTGTGGGCCAGGCAGGAGGGACACGGCCACGGCGTCGTTTTACTCTGTTCGGCAGTACACTCCGGTGGCTCGGTACCCGGCCCACAGCTTTCACATTTTTCGCGGCTATACAAAGACATCCCTGAAAGGCTTCTCCTCGATTGAACTCACCTACGGAGGGGCTTGTCCCAGTCCATGTTAAAATAACAACATGAGCTCGCAGCATTGGTCAGCCATCATCCACCTCTCAGCCAATCAGAAAGCCTAATTAAAACTAAGCATTGATTCACTGCTTATGGGCCATACTGGCAAAGCATTGTGTTCCTGTTTTGTCGGTTTCGACTGGTGTGATCGGAATGGTTTGGATGTGCAAATGACATTTTCACGCCCATTAACAAACTTATTTTTGGTTTATTGGCGTAGCAGATGCTTTTATTCAGAGAAATGTACCAATGAGGAACCAGAGGCAGCCAGGCCAATAAGGGTCTTCCATAGGATCCAAACAACGCAATTCCCCTCCTTTGTGCTTAATTTTTTGGGCAGGTTAAATGTAAGTCGGGTCTAAACCCTAAATGATTCCGTGGGCCCCAACATGCTTAAGGGACCTGGAGCATAATAACAGGGACTGTGTTGCATATTTCGGAGGTGGGGGAGGGGTTTGTCAGGGAGCACCATTCCGGTTTGGGAGCGATGCCAGCATACTTGGGGGGATACATGATGATTGAGTTCAGGATGTCCTTGAGCAATCTCTGTGTAATAGCTCTCTCCTCCGGGCCCCCCTGCCTCTCATTTGCATATAGTTGCCGGGACACTCCTAAGTCAGTCTTCATAAAGCACTAATAAGTGCAGGATTGCAGACGGGGCATAAAACCGTGGGCAGGAGCTGAACTGCTGTGCCCGGCGTCTTTGCAAAAACAGCCATTTCTATGCAATATTATTATGCCAAATGCTTGAGGGTTTTCATTAGGTATGTATGATCAGAGGTACATTGTGGTAAATGAAGGTAATGTCCCAAAAATTAACTCAAACACAGTTAATGATTTAGTTATTTTTATCATTTTGCATGTTTTTTTTAAGCTGCAAGTAACATGGTGATTTCTGTTATTCCATTTAAATAATTTTAGGCCCTTTAAAGAGTAATATTTCAGTCTTCTTTTGTGCAATGGCCCATGTGGATTGATTTGTCTTCTTAATGAAAAATTGTACAAAGAAACTTTTATGAAAAGGACTACACAGACAGGGCATTCTCTTTATCACATGAACCGTGGGCAGGGACTGCGGACAGATCAACATCCTGCTCATCCATTCATGTGCAAATCACTGGTCACTGGTTCATGGGTGATAACTGATAGGCCAAAGGCTACTGACATCATCACAGCTCATGTTGGCTGTCTGTCCTGTCACCTAAACCCAGAGTTGGGTAATCCAGGTACAAAGAGTAAAAATCCAGACCAGGTTTTTGTTTCAACCAAATAGTTGAGCACTCAGTGACTGAGACTCAATACTTAACTGGTTGGCTGAAACAAAATCTTAGACTTTTTTGACCTGGATTACCCACCTATGGCTAAACCACAGCCGATCAGTGTAGGCTGCAAAGTGATGTCTGGGGTTAAAAATAAAGACTTAACAGTCAGGGTCAGGTAACATAAACAGAGTAGACCTTTATCTCGAGTATTAACAAAGATTTTAAAGGTGTTTTTTAACCACCCAAAAAAGGTCTGTCTGCTGAATGACAGTGCAGTGGAGGAGGTAATGCTTGGAGGAGGTGATGCTTGGAGGAGGTAATGCTTGGAGGAGGTGATGCTTGGAGGAGGTGATGCTTGGAGGAGGTGATGCTTAGAGGAGGTGATGCTTGGAGGAGGTGATGCTGATGCAGAGCCTGAGACAGCCACATAGTCAGTAACATCATAAAAGCATTGCGCCACATTAGTGGCAAGTGGACTGTTAATACTAAGTACAGCATTTAACTAGCAACAGTTATGTACAAACATGTATGACTTCTGAGCCTCCCCTCTAGTACAATGTTTCTTAATCCAGCCCTCAAGGAGCCCCAAACAGTCCACAAATGTGGACTGTCTGAGGGTCCCTGTGGAGTTGAAAAGCATCGGTATAGAGGATTCTAAGAATAATTCCCCTTAATGTTGTTTCAGTCCCGGACCCAATGAGAAGTGAGAAGACGATGGGAGATAGAATGCAGGTGGCCCAGGTCTCTTGGTATGTGACACGCATTAAGACGAGATTAAATGAGACAATTAGAAGCAAAAGTGAGGAGGTGGATGCCAGGTAAAACACACCGGTACCAGATATTTATTTATTGGCTGGGAGCTGGGAGGAAGCAAAAATGTGGACCCATGTGGACCCGTTTTGAAAAACGCTGGTCTCCTATCAGTAATTTTGGCTCAAAGTGTCAGATAATATATTATAGATTAATATAATACTGAAAAATCACATCTATTGTGTCTGGGCTTCCTGGCAGGTGGTGGTGTAGATGCAGGAAGGGCTGAGCGTTTGCGCCCTCGGCGGGACCCTGCCATTCGGCAATGGAAAGCCACCATCGATAGCTAAGCGAGCCAGGGCTGCTGACCACCCACCCGGGCCACCCTTCGGGTCCGCCTTACCGGGCCACCCCACCTGGGTGTGGATAGCCTGACTTTCAAATTCCTGACTGCCAGCCAACACACCCACACATAGCCAGAGGGAGCATTTAAATGGCGAAGCACGGCCGGCCACCCATGACACAGAACTGAGCCCAGAATATATCCTGAAAAAATGTTCCTGGCAGCCCAGCTTAGCACAGTATTTGTCTAGAACAGCTTTCCGTTACATTGAAACTAAATAATTTCAAATATGTTCCATTGTAAGTCTCTGAGTTATTAATATTAGACATATGGTATCCTTCCTGGCATGTTTTGTACACCTGCTATGACTGACTTTACCGCCATCCTGTGCCAGCAGTGGCCCTGTGCCAACATGAGCGTTGGCACTGAGATAGCACAGCGCCCCCTTTTGGAGCTGCTCAGCTGATCGCTCCTTGCTTACATGCTTGCTGTCTTAACCGCACCATTAGTGATTTGAGTCTGAAAGGAGGCCGGTGCGGAAGACAAACTGTAGGATCACATGCGGCGTGTCACAATGGAAGCGGAGGAAAATCATTGTTTAGGCTGATAATTAGGTTGGAAAAGAGCTCTGTGGGAGGCAGGTCTGTCTATAGCTACGCATACAGATTCAAGTACCAGGGTCTCCATTCTGCATCATCCCAGAGGTGACATTTGGAAGCAAAGAATTGTCCAAAACGTTTTGCATGCACATCATGAAAATTTGGACAATTCTATGTTTCCAGCTTTGTGGGAACAGTTTGACTAATAAAGACATGGCAAAACTGTCTTGATATCTGCATAACTGGATCTCATCCTCAGTCTACAAAGGCAGCAACCTGTGCACACTCAGCTGTGCTCTACCTTTGTAAATTTCCTCTCTACACCAACAAGACGGGCAGTAGAACTTCCTTTCATGGGTGACGCTCAGCATGGCCTGTGCCAGGCCTGCCGCCGGGCAGCCCACCTCCTGCTTTCTGATTGGCTTCAGGCCAAGGGTTCCCAGTGAGATGCCTGACATTCCTCTGTATGACTGACGGTAGGCCCTCCTGTGTGGATTCATTCTGGGCGGCGCTGATATGCAAATAAAGTCAGTGGAATTCCAGATCTGGCGAAACCCCGCTGAGGCCTGGAGGGTCATCCTTAAATTGGTGGTGAGGTGCCTAGACAAGGAGCATTATGGGAGATTTGTATGTGTGGGGGGCAGTCCCTGATAAACCATGTGTGTGAACAGGGCTGGACTGGCATTTAAAAATGGCCCTGGATCTTGAGGTCGCCACGGTAAATTTTGCCAGCCCACATATCCATTGGCCCAGCAGGAAAAGGCCGGCTCTGCCTGGCCAATGCAAGAGTTAGCTACCCCTGTACTGTGCATTAGTTAGCTATCCCTGTAGTGTGCATGAGTTAGCTATCCCTGTATTGTGCATGAGTTAGCTATCCCTGTAGTGTGCATTAATTAGCTATCCCTGTAGTGTGCATGGGTTAGCTATCCCTGTAGTGTGCATGAGTTAGCTATCCCTTTAGTGTGCATGAGTTAGCTATCCCTATAGTATCAGCTCTATGATAGCAGTGAAGAGCGGTCACTCAAATTAGCGCTGGGTGGAAACCAGCAGCTGGGTGACATAATAATAGGGCCAGAGTCTCTGGAGTGAAGTGGAGAAAGTGAATCAGGGGATCAGGTCATGTGACAGGAGCTGATTAAAAGAACACAGAGAGAAGCCCACCTTAATACTCTCTAGTGAAGCAGCTGGGAACCACTGGTTTCCTTCCTTGACCAATGAAACAACCCTACTGGAATCAAAAGGGCTACATTTATAAGTGTGTGGATACATTTCTTTCAGCTTATCAGGGTTCACTTTATCATTCTACTTAATCTACTTAATAATTACTGGAGTGTAATACATTGATAACTGTACAGTACCTAATGCGATAATATAATTTACCCAGAACGAAACATAAAAAGAAAAAAAGATATTGTTGTAGAAGGTCTGTCATTGTTTCTTAAGGCGCTGTGGAAGGTTGTGGAATGTCTAGTTAATTTTAAGGGTCTTGATCTGTAGGGGCACTGAACTGTTAAGAAGGGTATGAACTTTTTGGGGGAGTCTTAGGTAAGGAGATTACGGTAATGGGCAGGTGAGAGACCAGAGCTGTCGGTGTAGTGTACTGATAATTATCTGGTCTGCTGTTTGTAGAGTGTGAATAATCCTTTTTGAGCTTACTCTGGCTACTACCAGTCATTACAGGATCCTAGGCGGGATCTACATCAACACCTTGGGAGGAACGCGAGAGCGAAATGCCTGTTTGAGTGCCTACCGGGGTCAGTGGCGGGAAAGCGAGCCCAGGACAGCTCCAGGGCTGAATCGTATGGGAATGGGCCTCATGGAACTAGCCTAGAGCTCTCACTCGGTTCCCCTGCATGGCTGCAAAGTTCTCCCAAAGCACCCACGGGCTCTTTCATTTAAAACCAGCCGCCATAGGTCTTATGCACTTTCTATTGCCGTATTTCTTAGCAGGAAGACAAATAATGTTCTGGCCGATTACTTAATAGATAACTCTAGTAAATTTGTATGAATGTCTTATTGTTGTGTGTATTTGATTTTTTGTATTTCGGTGAATGTCTTTATAAAATATTTCTCACAATTAATTCTTGCGATTAAACAGAATAAACGTAAGAAATAAATCCCACAGTAGGGAAATCGCCACGTTTCCTATCACTGGTGACTAAACTGCTCATCTCTGTGACATTTTCCATTTCAATTAGAGAATGAGGGAGAGAAGACAAAATAAAAATATTATTAATGGTCATACATGATTTGACAATGCAGCTAACTGTTCCAGACACAGAATAGAGCAATGTTTTTTAAATCAATTCCTCAGGGAACCCCAAACAGTCCACATTTTACTCCCTCCCAGCTCACAACGCACCCATACCAGGTATTTGGTGTTCTTGGCTGGGAGCCAGGAGGGGGCAAAAATGTGTACTGTCTGAGGGTCCCTGAGGATTGGGGTTGGAAAACATTGGTATAGAGGATACTGTTCATTTCTCCAAGAACATACATAAGAACAGTTCCCCTAAGCTTTGTTTCAGTCCCGGACACAATGAGAGGCGAGACTGAGTAATGAAGTGGATGCCAGTTAAAATCAGATATGAGCGCCCTGCCTTTGGAAGACGAGAGATGGAATGCAGGTGTCCCAGTTCTCTTGTTATGTGACACGCATTAAGACGAGATTATTACCGGACCTGTCTCCTTCATTTTTATCCCTCACAATATTGAGAGTTGTTGAAATGGTGCTCCGCAGTGTATAGCTGTAATTATGCTCTTTCCAGTCAATGAGACAGGAGTCGCCTCTTCTAATGAATTGCCTTCTGTGATATATCGATAAGAGAGGATCCAGTGGTGCCGGCAAAAGGTTTTATTCCCAAAGTCATACTTCAGAAGCCCAAACTCCCCCTCTTGAGGTCCTGGGCCACTAACCAGCTGGGCGACCAAGGCGATGATGGAAGGCATGTTCTGGATGAAAGTGGTGGAGATCTTTGATGAGCAGGGTGTCCAAGATGTCATGGGCAGGGACCCAAGACTGCTGCTCATGGCTAAACCCCGCCCCCTGTCCACTGGGCATTATAACCAAGCAAGTTACAGCAGGTTAGGCTCCATGGCATGACATTTCCATGGTTCAAACAACCAAGGTGGTGTTACAGCTCCTTTAGCTGTAGGTATTGCCACCTTTACTCTAACGACATGAAGGTTGTTTGTTCAAATCCTAGGCAGCATACTAAAATCCTAGGCAGCATACTAAAATTGTAACTCGTTCCTTTACTGTTGGTTGGTTTGGCTAAATGCATCGGATCAGTGAATAAATGCAACATAAAATTATGTCCAGCTGTGCTGTTATCCGGCGCTTGTCAAATGTCATGTTTTAAATACCCCCTAATATTTACCCTACCCCACCCCCAGCCCAAGGGCCTTAATGCATACAAATTCTCCAGCATAATCACTCTCCCTGCTTTTCCAAAGGTTGAGCTATGGTAATGCGTTATGTTTAGTTTAGTTTTCGGGTTTGCCTGTGCGGGCTCTCCATGTGAATCACTCACATCCCGACAGGGTTCAACAAGCAGGATTCCACCTTCCAGAGAGCAGTTAGTCCTTCCCCATATTAAATACTTTAATAGGAATTCAGGCTTTCTCAATCGGGTACTTTTTCCAAAGCAGATGGAAGGTGGACCAAATGTCCCGATGGAAATGTTTTAACCGGTCCGAGCTCAGATATATGGGGATTAAGCTGCGGTCTTAACCTCCTGGGCAAATACCTCAGGCCCTCCCACACTGTGCCATGACCAGCTCTTTCCAAAAGTCCGTTTGCTGTTATATAATTTGCAGAAAAAGAACACAGGCTTCCAGTTGTCCAGCAAGCCTGCTGTAAAATGCTCCTCATTATCACCCAGCAAACAGAGCCATGTGACAACAGCAGCTGGAAAAAACTAGAGTCTTGTTATTAATTAATTGTTTCCCATTCAAAGGGTAGGTGGGAGAAAATCAACAGAACAACTATCAGGGCAGGCGAAAGCAACCTTCGTCAGCTTAGCAGAGGAGTCTGAGGGACGGCCCCTGAAACGTTATCTTCCGGTGTCGGAGAGTCATTTTCCTGAATTCCATTTCGAAGGGGTGACGCCACCAACGTGCACGAAAACGCAGAGGCGGGCAGCTGATTCCAGGGGAAGAACCGGAGGTGATGAACCTCAAACAGCCATAATGCGTCCTGTTTGTTTGCCTTGGGTCTCGACTCCCTTTACTTTTAGGATATGTGTTTGAGAGAGACCCTCGAGAGAAAGGCGCCCACTTGACACGGGGGTCGGATAGGAAAGGACAGTTTATTGGAGTATGGGGTGTCCTTTTCCGGAGGTACAGACCGAGGCAGGGACGGGGTTCGAGAGCAAACAAAAGTGAGCACTGAGATAAAGAATCCGTTTGGCAAGAAGCAAGAGCAAACTCATGCAGGCAAACAGGTGGCCAAACAGTGAAATTAGATCACCAACTGTAGCCAGGGTTACTGGTGACCAAACACACACAGCTTACCAATTTAAACCACTTGTGGGACCAGGAGACAGGCAGGACTAATAAATACCTGACTTTCCTCCCATCATGCTTTGCCCTCCACATTTTTCCAGCATTTTGTGCAGATCCTTTCGGCATTATGATATAATTTCCCTTACTGTCAGAAGCAGTGGTGCTCAATGAAATAAAATGTAATACTAGTGTGGCAACAGCTGTTTGCTGTATATTAATGCTGACAAGCAGCTGGTATGATTAGTGCATTTCTTTGCTCTTTGAAAGATGCTAGAGGTTGATTCCTTTTGCATTTCCTTGCCGACGTCATAAAAAATACACACATTGTGTTACGTTTGAATAGTTCGAAATGTTCTTGATCTTAACTCGAGAAGGATGAACGAGTGCTTCGCTCTGTGCAACCACTGCAATTGTGCACTTTCAGGAAGGCGCAGGGCCTTGGATTGGAAATGAGCGACTGAGCGAGTGGGGGAGCCTTTCATCTGGAAATTAATTTTTGAGGCGAGCTGCCGGGCGCCGGATTAATCACCATTTACGCAGGAGAGCGGCGTGAATCGCAGCAGCGCGCCTGTCTCGTTTGAGACGTCCGTCGCAGGGACCCTGTGAACCCCACCCCACAGGGTCCCGTCACCTGTATTATCTGCCCTAATACTTTCCACAGACGAACACCAGCCCCACGAGGGAGAGTTTGACGGTGAATGCTGCGAGGTGTTTCCCTCGACATCTCCTCTGCGGAGGCGACATGACATCTATGTGGCAGAAATAAATGTGTGGGAGTATTTGTCATTGTGTAATTTCATCTTTTTTTCCCCCCTCTGAAAGTTGGGCAGAAAAATGGTCTCAGAAGGGAGCCTGGATTCGGCATCGATTTTCCCATGAAGGGCCGTGATTGGCCGGCTCTGACGGCTGCCCCACGAAAGAGAACACGGAACGCTTAGAACCCACCAAACCAATCGTGAAAAACGTCTCCTATTACAAATAGCCCATTACAAAAAATGAACATTAAAAATCCATACATGACATCTGTAGAAATAGGAGGCATTGTGCTAGTAGATTGGCACTGTCAGATTATTATTATTCTTATTACCCATCCATCTTTAAACCTCTTATCCGGTACGTGGTCATGGGGCTGATGCAGTCTGGCGCAGTGTCTAACACGAGGCAGGGTCTCACCGCAGAGGGGATGCCGGTCTTCTGCATGTGAAGCCACCCTTCCACCCAGCTACATGTCTCCAAACTGTAAGAGGCAGCAGGAAGCTCACGCATAATGGAAAGAACACACAAAATCCTCACACACACACATTTGTATTCCTATATTAATCAGAATCGTCTATTCATTTCTATGGGAAAAACTATAATCCCAGCCATGATACCCTTAACCCCTACCCGGCCCTAACCTTAACCATAAGTAATCAACTCAAATACAAGACATTTGGCATTTATACTTTTTTGATAGTGCTGACAGATTTTTATAAAGTTAAGTCTGAAGTAATGAGGACGGAAATAATGACCTCATTAGTTGTGTTTTTTGAGGATTTGTTATTCTTGTGAGGTCCTTTAGTGTATTCTGTGCCTCAGCGGGTTAAACCTCTATGCCTGCACTCAGATGATTGTTACTTCAAATCTTGTCCTTGGCCCTCAATCCCCCTAAAAAAGCTTCATGGGTTCCATGTCAAAGGCCCAACCCTGTGTCCAGAGCCCAAGTCTTGCTCTCACCTCAATAAGTGCCTGTATGTCATACCAATGTACTCATGCAAATAAAGCACCATTTCATTCTTTTTTCTCTAGCCTGGGATGGTGTGAGGAAACAGCAGTACTCGCTAAGCCCCTCCACCACCCTCCCAGGGAGCCCATGAATTTTTAAAAAGTAAAAAAAAAAGAAACAAAGATAGTAAAAAAGGCCTTTGGATTAAGAATGCAGGGTCAGAGGCCAGGAGAAAAACGGCGTGTGTGAGGAGATCATGAGCCAGGCTCTGCTCCATCCTAGAAGTGAGAGCCGGGCGGCCATTATTACTGTGTTATTATTATTACCCAGTCACTGCCATCTGTGACGTAGCGGTAACGCACTGTGTTGTTGTTTAATTTCACCTTCAGTAACCCAGACTGATGCCTTGATGATGGCCCCAAGACCTCTATTAGCAAAATGCCTTTTTTATTCAAACTACCAGAACAACCCATTTATTTTCGCATTTGTTTTTTTTTCTTCTCCTTCTTCTCTTGCGCTATTCCGTTCTTTCGTGACTCCCGGCTCCTCTAACAAACCCGCAGTGAATTGCGTCGGTTTTCCCCTCGGGCCGCGAGGAGTCGCGATTCGCTTGAGTAGAATAGAGTTCAAAGTCAGTCTTTCATTGTAACAGCGGAGTTAAAACCAAGGCTGGATACTCTGCAGAAAAGTCTCCCTTGGTCAGCTACGCTGATTCTTATTCACTTTTCATATCAAGGTATTGGTCACAGGGGGCGTCCCAAGCTTCATCTATCTTGGCCCAATTGCCGTCAGTGTGCCTTCCCTTTCGGGGCCTGGGTAGTCCTCGCTCCTATATGTCTTTACCATTATTGGCTGTTTTGGGGTCCAATTACATCACCGCCTCAATATGATAAGGCTTCCAGTCAAAGACCAGTTTCCAGAAAGCACAATCACAGCATAATGGCTTCCACAATATTTAGAATACTTATGACTAAGGGCCCAGGAATTGGCCAATGACGTTACTATGGAGACCCAGGCAAGTCGCCTAGGTATACTGTGATTACCCAGGTATCTTCTTAAACAGCTGCAATTTCAGGGTGCCCCTAAACCAATTGTACCCTTTGGCCTTCAACATGTCAATAAGCGACGGGCTGAATAATAAGCATAATCATACAACCAAAGCTGGCAAATATAAGTTAACATAATCATAAGGTGCAGATACAAACTTATTTTAGTTACACCATGCAGTAGTAATTAATTTATGTGCCCTCTCTAAAGGTTATAAGATCACACTCCCTATGGGTAACATAAGCTTCTACCGATTACATTCTCTAAATGTTATACAGTGCTATACAATATTCCATAGAATTACCCACAATTCCGAGCTTCTTTCCTACATATTCTTGTAGCTGCTACCTGATTTGCGTTTGATTACTGTAAGTTTCTGGCTGCACAATCTTTCTCATTACTTTTCCTTACAAAATGTAGCTCTGCTACTGAAGAGCATCCTGAGGATAAAGGTCTGTTTTTCGAAGCTCATCATGAACATTTCCCGTTTCTGTCCTTTGGCAACTGCTTGGAGGCCTACACTTGGCACACTCTCATGCCCCAACACAGCACTTACTAGCTGAAGCTCCTCAGAGAGGCTCGAACTGGGCACGGTGGGCCAATCCTAGGCCTGGTACTTCATTAAACAAACGCGTTCTATGTTTAGAAACTCTTTCCCAAAGCACCATGTTTCGCTAACCAGCTATCTACCTATGATCTTCTGACTGTACTTGCTTGGTATTTATTTAGTTTATGAAATATCTGGGGGCAAAGTGAGTTTTTGAGTAGGGCCTGAGAAACAACAACCCTGTCCTGGAGGGTCGGATTATCATCATTCGTAATGCTTGGCACACGTGATTGTGGACCGTCTCCAGGAATCCTCAGCACAGAGCTGAATTTCATATCCAAACTGCTATCAACAGTTCCCTCCCTCTTCCTGCCATATATGTCTACACGGTGCACATATGCAAACATGCACTGCACACGCGTGCACGAGGCACACCATAATCGTGTGGATTCGAACGCCATCTGAGCTTACCCAGCAGCACACACATACGCACATGGTCTCAAGGTCTCAGAAGTGAACCTCAGGGCCCAGTGGAGCGGTTCTGTCAAACTAGCTGCTGCAAACGGTGATTAGTGGATGTAAATTCAGGGCAGCCGGGACAGTGATGTGGGGCAGTGGTTAAGAAAATTGGACTTCTGGTCAATTCCAGGTGGGACCCTTTCTGCTCCTGGATTTATTTGGTGCCACCTCATTAAAAATATCGAATTGTACACAAGCATAGTATTTAACCGTTAGCTGTGCCTGGTCCTTGCATGAGTAGTGAAGTGTTTAGCTGTGTAGATGCCAGTGATGGGAAAGCTCTTGGATCTTAAGGATTTAATGTCCACATCAGATGGAACTTATTTCTGTTCTGAAAAGCATGTCTCACTGATCTCCCTGCTCCGTTAGGCGGATAGCGGCCTCCTGTGATATTAAACCAACCGTCTGTCACCAGCACGTGTGAAACGTGAGTATATCACATGCTAAGTCTGTAAACACCTCTGTACAGATGCACCCTGCACAGCCCATGATGGAAGCATCTAGAAAGATCCCTGGCGTGTGACTGCTTTTTCTCCCCCCCTCCTGTTGCTTGTATTGCCAGTGGAACGAAAGGCCAACATTGCCCCCTTCTGGTGGTAATGGTTACTGAGAGCCGCTAATACCCACCGCACTCAGAGGGAGGGAGAAGCTGCTATTTGAGTATTTAATATTGTCTCGATTGGAAGCGAGTGGCCCACCACGCTTGGGGTTGTTTCCGAAGGCTCTTAGAAAACGGGCGAGCGGGGATGGGAAGCTTAATTGTGCCAGCGTCCCTACGAATTTCTCCGTCGTCCATCACAGATTGGGAAACGTCTCGCAAATAAAACGTGCTCAGAATGGAGCTCCGGCTGCCAGATTGCTGGAAAATGTACTGTCACATGACCCCCTAGACGAGAGCCACGGAGCCACACCACGCCGTGCCACAGTGTGACGTCTGGTCTTCTGGGAATCTGCTGTTTACTCCAGCTTAAAAATGACTACAGTCTATTGACCCTCAGAGTTCTGCCAGTGTCGGGCTGTAAGCAAGAGTATACACACCGAGCTGTGTCTTTCGGCCGAGACGGGGGTCCGTAAGTGCCGCCAAAAACCACGCTCGAAGTTCTGGAAGGTCGAAATTAATCAATCGTGGCCCGTAAAGTGAAATTCAGCGACGCCAGCAGAGAACATTCAGAGGCGACATCTCGATCAGGTTAAAAAACAAAAATGAAAATAACTGGATGTAAGAGATTATGGTCGGAAGGGAGGGGGAACAGTGGCGAGGGGGGGGTGTGTGTGTCAGCTGGGAGGGGGCAGGGAGGCTGTGCCGCACACTTGGCTGCCACTGTCAGATCATCTGCATCCACAAACACCGGCTTTATCTTTCCATCTGACACAGACAACCCCCCCTCAAAATCAGCACAGGAAGTGTCGGCAGCAAACTAGCTCGGAGCCAGTTTAGTGGGTGACCTACATGCAGATCCATCCCCGCTGCCGAAATTAACCGCATCTCCTCCCTCCGGCTGCCTCCCAGTCGGAGACCTGAACCGCCTCTTCGGTCCAGCGCCCACACCGCTGCGCCCCCTGCTGTCCCGGGTTCAAAGAGACTACTCAGAGTTTCCGAAACATCGGGGCGACGTGCGACGGCTTATTCCTTCTTCTACCCTATCCTCAAATACAGAGGCAGGGCAGTGAGGTCTTATCTGAAATAAGACGAAATTATCCTGCGCGCCTAACGCACTTTAAGCCATCCTCTTCGCAATATATTATTCTCTCGATGTTACATTTCCGCTCATCTATTTATTTTGCAGTCCGTGCATATCTTTCACGAGAGACGCAAGCGTGTGAGTGTTTCCAAGGAATATTTATGTAGGGACATTTTTCAAGCAGGAAGACAAAGGCAGTCGTAATCGGGTGCGAGGCAGCCATCCCTGCGCGTGGGGAAGCCGCAGAACGGCTCATGGGTTCAGAATTAACGTCTGTTTTTGTGCTCTCGTCAGTATTTCTTCCTCACATTCTTCTTCCAGCTCTTTTTTTTTGTATACTCTGGTTCTTCATCACCCTGTATCCGCTGATAAGGGTGTGCATATCCATGTGGTTAAGCATGGCATGCAAAATAATTTATTGCGGAGACGGCCAACCATAAACATTCATTTAATACCTTTTATGTAATCTGAGATGGCGCTCGAGGGTGGCATGTAATATTCAGAGATCTTTGTACACAGAGCCCTCCGATGCCAGGTGGCTTGTGTCTTTCCCGGCGACCAGGTGGCCGATAATGCCAAGCTGAATCTTATACAATTTCTATTATGATTCCCACTGGATGGTGTTTTGTAGATAATTTAAAAGGCTGCGTGTATGTGGGTTTGGTTTTAGCATTCG
Source organism: Petrocephalus sullivani (assembly GCA_026780845.1). Taxonomy (NCBI): domain Eukaryota; kingdom Metazoa; phylum Chordata; class Actinopteri; order Osteoglossiformes; family Mormyridae; genus Petrocephalus; species Petrocephalus sullivani. The sequence goes on along the minus strand of JAODKM010000105.1, from coordinate 460,416 downwards.
CCCCTTGTTAAAGTAGAAGGGGATTATGAGCAAAGGCAACTGGCAAACCCTTAAAAAAACAGCTCTCCACCTTTTGCCCTGGCTCTCTGTTAACTTCTCAGTAAGGGGCCTGTGCTGCCCGCATGTTTGCTAAAATTCCACAGCAGGCAAAACAAATAGTTATTGCCCCCTCGGCCACCCCCGTCTCTCATCAGCAATCCCCAGCGAGCCACAGAAACGTAGCGCACATCCCCGGCTCTGACTGGCAGCTTGCTGGATGAATCTCATGCATATGAATGGCTGTATGTGTTTGTGTGTGTGTGTGTGTGTGTGCCTGAGTGTGTTTTTTTTTTCTCATGGGTGAATGTTCATTTGCAATGGTAAACATGGTCTATTACGCCATCGCCGGCGGCCCTGATGCACTCCGGCAGCGATTTGTCAGGCACGGCATTCTGGGAGAATGTCTGTGGCGCTCGACATGGTGTATGCCGATATGTGGTTCCGAAGGGTACCATGTCTGTTCCGTCCCGGGGGTTTCATTGTGTCTTAAGCAGGACAAGGATGTAGCTGGACGACGTGGCATGGGAAATACCACCAGGGATGGGGATGCTGGACGCCAGCGCTGACATGCCCATGCCTCCTCGAAGCCAGCATCATTCCCTGTATCCAAGCCAAAGCCACACAGGAGAAAACACTACAGTTTAACAGAGGATCCACAGGACTGAAGTGGTTACCCAACCTCAATGTCCTCCCTTAATCTCCAGCTATAAGACCTCAATTGACCGGTTTACAGCTTCAAAGCCAGAACAGTGAGGCTTAAAAACAGCTTTTGATCTCAGACTATTCAGCTACTGAATTCTCTGGCCCCTCCCAGCATAGGATCTGGGTCTGTTAAAAGAGCTAATAATTCTGAACTCATATTTCTGAAACTACATTTATTTATCCCTTATTCTGTTTCTAGGCTAAACTGGCAAGTCAATTTATGCAATCCTTTCCCCACAAATTATGTGGGTAACTATGTGGGTATTTATTTGGTCTGTCTTAACGTCCATGTGTGGAAATGTCATGTTTGCATTATTTTTTATATTATTATGTCTATTAATAATCTGCTTATTACTTTCTCAATTGCACTATGACCAATATGATCAATATTTCTGCTCTGTGTATGACCCTGTGCATCATAAGGGTTTTTCTCCATGGCAGCAAGTACCGTACTTTTGGTACTTTCGGTACCGCAATAAAGTACCAAAAGTTTGGTACTTCTTTTGTGTTGGTTTTCCACTGCTGTAAAAATTGGTACTGAATAAAAGGACAACGTGAGGCAAGGCATTTTGGTCTAAATTCGGACAATGGCTGCAGTATGCAGCTAGACGATGTTGTATATTATGCAGTTCTTACATCACTAGTGCAGACTCTCCCGGTATCGGGCCTGTGGCGGTGACGTCATCGCGCAAGGCATTGTGGGTCGTATTTGTTACCTCCCGGATGCCCCCCATCTGCCTCCCCGAAATCAGTATCCCTCAGGTGGGATGTCTGCTACTGAGTTAGATTAAGATCAGACTTTTTCTTACTATTCGTTTTATAAGCACATTACGGACAGCGCAGGGGGTTAATGTTTTGCTAAAACATTTTGACTTTGGCATAGGGAAAAAGCTAACTTTGCAATTTTAATGATTACTCCTTGCATATATTATATTTATATCCAATATATGTTTTTTAAATCAGTTTAAAGCTTACCTCCGCTGCTTTTGCTTGGGCGCTGCATGCGTTCTCCGAGACGATCATAATCATTCTCACCCTTGCTATTGAAATCACTCCTAGACAAGTTTGTAAGAAATTTGTTAACTATTTTTTTAATTTTCTGTTAACTAACTTATAAATACCCAAATATTTATTACAACAAGTATCGTGCTGCAGTAGTATATTGAATAAAATACTTACTCAATACTCAATATACTAAATTTCTTGCTATTATTCTTGCTAATTGTTGAAGATTTTGTTGCATCTGTTGTTCCGACCAGATCGCAATTATTATTATTTTTTACTTCGTTTATTGCTGTTTTCTGAATTCCTAACGTTTTGTCAAGACGGCGATCGCATTGTGTTACAGAATCGGGCTATTTGCATAACCAATCGACGGCGAAAGCGTTTCAAGTTACGCCCCAAAGTACCGAAGTACCAAAAGTACCCCAACCGGTTTGGCACTCTCGGTACTTGACTTTTTTGGTATTGGTACTTGACCGGAAGTCAATGGAAAAGCGAAAGTGCCGTACCGAAAGTACCGAACATCGTGCGGTGGAAAAGCGCCCATATATCTGAAGTTGACAATAAAGTGTTAAATGCAGAGGACACATTTCGTTGTTGTGTGCTGTGGTGCATTAACAATGACAATTAATTAATCATCTACACTAAAGGATACTTTGACTTGACCAAACTACACCAGAGGTGCTGCAACACAATTAAAGGACTCAGATTAGCAAATAGCCCTAGTGGTCTCACAATCAACTCAAACGTAACAGCAGCTCAGTCCAAGCATTGAACACTGTTAGTGACATGTCTCGTTAGGTTGTTCACTTGGTTTACATGAGGTAACAAATTACAATTCTGGACCAACTACCTCTAAATGAACAGATTTCTTTGGAGCATAACGGTTTTTTTTCCATGATTAATGAGGGCCTTTTGCTTACACGGCTTCTGGAGTTTGAGTTACAAGTTATTTTACTCAAACTCATTGCATTTATTATCAGCGCAGCTGAGGAATTTTAGGATAATTGATCTGAGGTCTACCAAACATGGTGGGGATGAGCTGTGATTTCATACGAAGAGTCAAGGGAGACTGTCTACCAAAGCCATTTGGGATATTTTAGGGAGACACCAGCTATTTTTTTCTCTTTTTTACAAGAATTCCTCAGTCCAGCGGGGTGGAACATATGCCCAGGTGATGTCAAGCTGTCCTCGGTCAAACAAAAAAAAGATGTAATAACTAACCGACTGTCTCAGCCAGCATGTGTCTCTTTGCGGGCGACTGGATATCTTCCTCTCTTACCGCTGTTAATCTCGCCAGTCCCGGTGGCTCTGTGTCGCAGTGGAGTCCCACCCAAGTCTAGGAGGATTACTCTTCAGTGGTGACTCTAACTCTCACCTCCTGGGGGGGGGTGAGGGGGTCTAAGCACTGAAGTAATACACCAGACAGTGGTGAGGACCGATAAAGGCTGGCTAGCTTCAGTCAAAATAGTGGTCTGTTGCTTGAACTTTGACCTTTCTTAAGACGGTAGGCAGCAGGAATCAGGAAGCACGGGACGTCATATATTTTTCCATGAATGTATTTCCTGCATTCTAGTATTAAAGGAGACAAAAATAAGAATAAGAGCCTCCCTCCCACTCTATACAATTACCGTGCATGCTCAGTAAGTTCACAAATCATCTTTATGGGACCCAGCAGCACAGATCCGTGCTGTAAGGTGGATTGATCTAGGCTTTATTTCAATTATCCACATTTGACATAAGGAATTGAATAGCATGAGAGAATGTTAACAGCAACAGCCTGCAAAGTGGTGTAGGGTTTTTTCTTATTATGCTGCTTTTTAATGTCATATGGTAAATGTTGTATGCTGCGTTATGCAAGTGTTTCACAGACCAATCCTCGCTGACTCCCAGACAGTGCGTGTTTCTGTGCTCTCCCAGCTACTAAGACACTCATGATAGGTAGTCAGTGTTCTTGATTGGCTCGGAGCTGGGAGGGAGCAAAAATGTGGACTGTCTGGAAGTTCCCGGGGACTGGGTTGGGAAAACGGTCTTCTGTTCCACCAGTTCTCAAGGCCAGCTGCCGGTTTCTCCTGTAGCTCAACAAGTAGTATATTGTGCTAACAATGCAAAGTTGTGGGTTTGAGTCCTAGTTGCTTCTGATAAATCAGTAAACAGGGGATTCCCTTCATGCCCCAACTCTCTCTTGTGCTCAGCATTTCACGGGTGCACATTGCAGAAAACTGCAGCTGGCCGACTTTCAAGCAGTAATGTTTCTTTTAACAGCTTGTTATCAAACTTTAAAAATGTGATAAAATCCTGACTTTCGCCGCCCAACTTTGTATTTCCACATTTCGAGTATGTGAGACCTCTCGTTATTAAACGACATAAACAAAAGGCGAGGCAGAAGTGTGCCTCTGTGGGTCAACAGCACAATCAGGAGGAAGCACTGTCAAAGTGGAATCCGGCACACTGTCAAACTAGAATCCGCCGCACTGTTAAACTGGAATCCGGCACACTGTCAAACTGGAATCCAGCACACTGTCAAACTGGAATCCGGCACACTGTCAAACTGGAATCCGGCACACTGTCAAACTAGAATCCGGCGCACTGTTAAACGAATCCAGCACACTGTCAAACTGGAATCCGGCACACTGTCAAACTGGAATCCGGCGCACTGTTAAACTGGAATCCGGCACACTGTCAAACTGGAATCCGGCGCACTGTCAAATGTTCCCAACTGTTCAGATTCTCTCATCACTCCCGAACATGAGTGATTTCTCACCTGACAGGTAGAACTGTGACCATTAATCAGCACACGAGGTTAGCGAACTCAGCAAAACATTGCGAGATCAAATTCTGGGAAAAGCACTTCTGTACCTCTTAAAAAGGCACTCAGCTTGAATTGCTTCAGTAAAATAGCCCACGTTGTGGATTTATAAATTATGAAGAATTGCTGTTCAGATCAGAAATAGGTTGTATTTTTGCTTTTGCACTGACCTTCTGTAGGGTTTGGTTTAAACAGATGATTGGACTACTTGAAAAATTAATATATTAGTTATAAATAATAACTTAAAAAAACTGGCACTCAGAAAACCATTGTCATAATACACACACACATATATTGATATCTTTGTGGGGACCATCTATTCATTTCTGTGGGCATAACCCTAATCCCAACAATGAAAACCTTAGCCACTACCCAACCCTAGCCAAACAAACATAACCAAACAAATTACAAGATGTTTAGTTTTTTGATTGCAGTCACAGATTTGTAGAAGACTGGGCTTCCTTTATGGTCCCCACAACATGAAAATAACAGTTTTTTTTATCACATTTCAGGGACATTTGGTGCCCACAATGTAATATATACATAACCCCCCCCCCCCCCCCCCCCCCCCCCCCCGAGCACAACAAGAAGGCACCCCCGCCCCCCTCGGTTGCTCCACAGCCGGCAATCCGCCGGTCTGTTTGTGAGT
>JAODKM010000105.1:432959-455115 GCA_026780845.1 Petrocephalus sullivani | reverse complement strand
CACAGATTTGGGGAAGACGGGGTTTCCTTTTTGGACCCCAAACAATTTAACAAATTGCAGGGAATTTTGGTGCCCAAAATGTAATATATACATAACCCCCCCCCCCCCCCCCGAAGCACACACACAAGGGTAAAATGTGAATGCACACCAGCTGACTTTGTGTGCCAGAGAGCCAAATGTCCAGTTGTTTGCTTGAGAATCTCTTCTATAATCATTCATAAATCATCTGATATTTCCATTACATCACCGCAAGGCCTGCAGTATTGATGGTACTCTCCGATTTAATCCTCATTGTCTCAATTATGTAGAGTGTTTACCCAGCCCTGTACGTCAATCGGGGAATAATACAGACATTTTCTGTGCAGTGCTGTTTTATGGATGCGTATGAGGAAATAATGACCCCATTAAGAGCAAAGATCTATTTATTCTGACATTTTTACTAACTGCATCTCTCATGAGAAATGCCAGTGTTTGGGCTCTGATGCTATTATGGGAAGTCAGATGTTTATCCTCTGATGCTTAGTGCTTAAAACTGAAAAAGCTGCGTTTCAGATTCTAACAAACAATCACACACAGTGATATTTCAAAAACAACCCAGGCGTAATTTATTTTGGTTAGTTTTTGTTACCGATTCTCATTTTGCCCTACAGTTGTTCTTGTGTTTGTGCAGTGGGCATCTAAAGGTGGCATTTGGAGCCATCTTCTTTGACTTAGAGTGTACTGCATGGACACCACCTGACCTGCCCTCTGTCCTAAGCAGGAGGCAAGAATGAAGCTGGAATGTAGGAGGAAGAAGAGGTTTTGACCTAGGACGCCCGAGCAGTCCATGGTGGATTTCAGTACCTACAAAAGATTTTAGCACTTATTCAGGGTTACCAACTGTGGTAAGCTGGCAGACACAAGATTTTCAGTTCTAGACAAGTCTGCACACACATTTACGTGTATGTAAGAGTTTTATCACCTTGTATATAGTATGTAGGGTTCACAAAGTACCCCAGCACTTTTGATGTAACTAATTTTAAGTTTATGATGGAATAATATAGATATGCTGTAAGATTTCTTGCACGAGTCTGATGGTGTGAGAGTCAGTCGGTAGCCCTGACTTATTACAGTGCGTCCGGTAGTCATATGCTTAGATTCAAGATTCATAAGCTTACTTTCATATGCAGAGAAGCTTTTGGCAACCTGGCAGCATTATCGGAAATAGACCCAGTAACAGTCAGTATGCGACAGTGACTAACTGGAGATTATCTCTTTCGTCAGGGATGGAGGTTAAGGCTTCACACAAAGCAAGATACCTTGTATGTTTTGACTTTCAGTTCAATTCAGCCTTCTAGCCTACATTTCTTAATATATATGACAGGTCAATGTATAAGACAGGTCAATATTATCATGCATGTCCCAATATTTTTACATTATATTATCGCATATTATATTTTTTTAGATATCACTCAGTCCTAAGCACAGTAAAATCTCACTTAAACTAGACAGTAGACATTACCATCTGGTCACTAGTAAACACAAATAAGATCTCAATAAAATAATAAATATGTAGACAACAAACATCACACATAAGACATTAATAACAGTGTAATATAAACCGTAATGCGAATATTGTGAGTACTGCAAAGGAGGCCCCTGCTGCGGCCTTGGGTTTGCCCATCTTTGTACAGCTATCTATATACTGCAGCTGAAGCATTAAATCCCAGATAAAATTCCCCCAGTTTAGCCTGGTAACTGGGTAGCTGTTACTCAGAAAGCTGCATAGGCCACCTGCACGTACCCAGGACCCCCAGAACCATTTCTCACACACCTGACCTAGTACTTCAATTCTGCAGTTGTGACATTCTGTTCCATTACAGCTTCACTGAGCTAAACTCTATTGTACCTTTTTTTGGGGGATGGGGGGACAAATGATTGTTTTTGTTGTATCGACCTACCTGGGCTGCAGTAAATTATTGTGTGGCCGAGATGGTGTTATCTACATCGTGCTTGCAGATTGCAGGATGCAGGATACAGGGCTTGTGGTAAAGTTTCCATATTAGGGGGTTCTACCCCATGAAACCCTCGGCTATTTTAAGGGATTACCCTACAGACTGAGTGTTTAAGACTGATGACCTATTTTTAGTTTTTGGCTAGCCTCTTAATCAAACGTACCATAAATAATGCTCTTGGTGCAGTTCTACCTGCCCTAAGATTGTTTTCTAGACATCCGCTGTTTCTTTTATCTCCTTGTGGGCCTTTTTGCTATCTGTGCTCTGGGTGAGCTTCCGCAGAACCCGACCTTAACGGCCTGCTACCTCAGCGCGGGCCGCGGGCACGGCAACACTGCAGGCTGACCCGCTGACCGTTCTTGGCTGCTCAGAAGGCCGTCATTCCAAGCCAAACTTTAGTTTTAGTGAAATAGCTCGCTTATTTCTGAGCTATGTAATGTTAGCATGCCCGGAAGGGGCAGCAAGTTGACCTTGGACCCCTGCAGATCCTTCGCTCTGCTATCTACCAGCATAGCTTTTCCTTTCCTCTCCTCAGTCGATTCCTGACTGCTTTCCGCTTGCAGTTTAACATGACCCCTCATTATGTCAGTCCGTGGTGTTATTCCTGTTGAATCTTACTCAGTTCCTTACTCAGCACCTATACTGCAAAGAGAGCGACATAAAAATCATTACAATTTCCTGAAATCAACTGAATATAATGAAATACGAAGTATTGTGTAAGTAACTGTTTTGATCTAAAAGCGTTAACGAGAGATATCGGGCAAAATTACAATAATCCCCTGTTAATTCTATGTAAATTGATGCTTTGAGTGTAGGTTATATGTAACTGCAACCTCAGATCTGAAAAATGTTCTCAAAAATTTGCAATTTACCTTAAATACTCATGTCCTAATTAGCTCTGTCAGCAATGATGTCTGGCAGCAGATGTTGTGAACATAAGCAGACATCAGCAGTTAATATCCTTATGGCGATGGACAAAATGACGCTCCATGAACCATTTCCTCTATTTTTTAATCCGACTAGGGGGCACTATTGGTCCAAAAAAAGGCGCAAAGCATGCCCCAAAGCATAAAAAGAGCACAATCTTATGGAGTCAAAAAATACTGCAAGTTGTACCCTTATTCCTACTTAGTAATTAATTGCTAATACTCATCAGTCCTATGATCGAAGGCCTTGCAGTTACGGTCTTCAAAATTCAGTTCTCAAACTACCCTGAAATTTTAATACGCCCGCCAGTGTTGACCAGCTAACCATGTCAGAGGCTCTTGCAGGCCTTCTTGAAAAGCCAAGTGGGTTTCAAGTCACCTTACTTTTATATAACACCTTTCCAAATGTAGCTTGTGGGAAAGGTGCATTTCATAGCAGGACATATGATATCAAGCCCTTAAGGATGCACAACATTTCAGTTCACGCCCTGCATCGCCTTCTACCTGTATCAGCAAGTACAGCAATGCCATTCGGCTGTTTGAGTGTTCCCTACCCGCATGTAGCTGGATAACTGTCAGCACCACTGGTTCGAGTGTCACTACTCTCCAGAAGAGGAAATTGCAAAGACGTGATCCGGGCCCATGTAGGCGGGGTGCAAGCAAAGCTCATTAACCCCTGCTGGCTCTGCTATCCAGTCTGGTGGCTGATTAAAACGACTGTAAAGAATTCCCTCCCCCCATTTCTTGATTGTAACTCGCTTTGCTCAAGCCAGGAGGATCTCTAGAGCAGTGCAAACCTCACTAGCAGCTTTACCGTTCACTTTAAGAAGCCTCCGTGCATTTTTAATAGACTTCCCCCAAATTAGCCACACTGTTTCTCATTAATACTATGTGCATGTGTAAGTTTTAGCCCCGGTCACTTCTGCACATACCTACTTTTAGTCATGGTCTTTCGAACCTCTGCTATATTCATATGAGAGCTAACATGCTCTAATTTGTATACAGCATATATGTGAATGTTAACTCTAAGTCATGATTCCTATCAAGCCTGAACCAAATCCTTGCATTTTTTTTTTTAGTTTTTCCTCAAGGGATTTTTGTTTGTTTCAGTGTTCTGTTGGGTCAGAGCAAGCTCTGCACTGAGCCGTATCGCCGGGGGCTTATAGAAATCATGATAGATAAGACTGAGGTGTAAGGTCCAGAGGGAGAACACAGAGACCAGACCTTCAGGGATTTGTCCAGTCCCTGAGGAGAGGAGACTGATATCCATGGCTCCAGGGCCATGTAGACAGATAAAATGGGGTAAACGCCAATGGTAAGGAGCAGTACCAGCTTACAAAGGCAGGCACCATAATCTACAGGATGGGTATGTGACCCGGGGGGGTGGGTACATGACACCTTCCTCATGGGGCCTGTTTGGCCCTGACTGGGCCTTTTATAGGTACTTCCCCCCAGTGACCTGTCCCATTTCACTGGCACAGGCAAAGCTGAGGTCTCTACAACAAAATAAGAGAGGTGATGCCATTTATTTCTTTTCTAATTATTTTCTAATTTAGTCTATAGTCTATAAATGTGTTGTTTTTTATGCATCCTCCTTCTAATAGTGCTAATAGTGTGCTCTTCTCCAGACACTGCTCTCTTTACCTAGAAACCATATTGATGTTTTTTTTTTCGCTTTCCAGACTCGTTCCCTGACTGACAGGCCTTGAATTTGGCATTCACAGGGTACTGCTCTGGGTTCAGGACATTTATTTCTTCTGGAGATTAATGGCCCGGGCCTCACCGGTAAAAACAAGGAATCCATTTAGGGCACATACAGAGTAATCATGATGACACAAAAAAAAATGCATTTAGTACTACCCTTATTGAGTTTATTAGTAATGGTAAATAATGCACAGTGATGTCACTCACACAGACACAAGCAGGCCGTTGTTTTATAGGTGGCAGTATTGACAGGGCCCAGAATAAATGACCGCGCTCTGCCTTGTTTACTTTGTGGCCGCTGGAAGTTCTCGCGGAATTAGCATCCATCAAGTAGACAGACAGAGCCCCCGTCCAGATTCTGTGTGAACTCAGGGCTGAACAGATGGATGCTGGGGGGCGGGGGGGGAGGGGAGTGCTACAGCCATTGAATCGAGTTTCTAGTGGGGCTGCTGATTGAGGTCCAGGTGGCACAGTGGTGGCACTGCTGTCAGTCACTGCCAAGCACATTCCGGGCCTCGAGTCTCTCTGTGTCCGCGTGTGCTCGCGTAGGTCCACGTGTAGATCTGTCTCTACCACCCAACCAGAAATGTGCCACGCACGTCATTCACAGGTCAGTGGTTCCACTCTGGTGTGTGTAGCTACTGATCTACTGTAGCTGTCAGGGGGAAAGGGTTCTGGGAAGCTTCTGTTCTTTCATCCCAGGCTGCACTCCTGCAGGGGAGAGCAGGGCAACCGCACACATATCTCATTAGTGGACTATCCAAAGGCATCAATAGCTCTATCTATAATTGCATTGGTTCGCATTGCTCTGCTTGTCACAGGCTGACTGGCAAAGTGTGCTTTATCCTGACATGGAAGGCGGCGGTGGAAGCCTTTTCTCCAGAAGCTGGACCACTGCTCCCTTAGCTGGCTGATGTTCTACCTATTACAGTAAGGAAATATCTCCAGCAGTGCTGCAACATCCCATTAGCCAAGACTATCAGAAGGCCTGGAGCAGGGACTTGGAAAAGTAGTTAGTTTATGTTGCTGCTCAGCACGTGCCAGAGGGACAGAAATCGATGTAGCAGGCTGCAGCATGAAGTATATAAACAACTAGAAACTCCTTAAATGAGGCAAGGGAGTCAACTTCAAGACGGAGCATGGCGCATGCTAAATAGTACGCAAGCCTGCCAAAACAAGTACAGACTTCCTGCAAAGTGTTACCACTGAGTACCTCCAAAAGTTATATTCTAACCCTGTCAGACAAAGAAATGCAGACTTGGTACATTCTGCTCAGGATGAAAAAAAACATCTCAATAAAAAGGTTTACTAGCCATTTTTATTAGGTGTTTCAGTCTTTTCAGATGGCAACAGGTCTAGCTTACTATGTTACTACAAAGGTAGACAATAAACAGGTTCTCCTATAGCGAACCTCCGGGGGTGTGCAGTTTAATATAGGATCCTGACTGGTTCAGTGTAAATAACTTTACTTTATAAGTGGAAATTATATTTTAGTTGGTGCACTCAATCACCACAACTGGGCTTGACATGCCAAGTTGTCCCGGGGAGGGAGAACATTTACACTTGTGATTAATAAAACATGCTGGATGTTTCTTTTGCTCCAGTAAAAACCATTACTGATGTGATTTGCACAGTTATTTGCGATGATGTTACATGGTTGCTGCTTTTGGTGTTTTGCTAAGAAAATGTGGCAAATTTGATGTTAGCACAAAGCTCATTCCAGTACCTTATATTTAACATGTGAAGAAAAAAAAAAAACCTACTTTGTCTCAAATTTATAAAGGTTCCTCACAAATTTTCCATCCGTCTTTTGCATCACTGGTCTATAACATCCCTTTTAGCATTTAGCACGGTTATTTACTCATAGCTTATTCACATAGTATTACACAATGGATCTCCTGAACCATTAACGCAGTTTTGGCCTTGAAGCCGATTTCTGTGAGCAACTTAAAAATTTAAATGATGCGAGGCAGAAAGAGGGAAGCAGACAGTCCCGAAACAAGCTATTAGTCTATTAGTTGATAACTGCAATGAGAAAGTATGCAGAACATGAGACTAGATGGGCTAGTCTAACCTCACTCAGCTGACTTTGGACCGATCTGGATCTGTCAGTGCTTTGGAAACAGTCGACTGTGAGATGTCTGTCGCAGCAGACCCATGGTGATCCACAGGAGCTGTGTTCGTACTGTTGATTGCTTATGCTAACTTGCAAAATACACGGACTAATGTATGTGGCATTCCAGATTTCCCAGAATGCACCGGGGTGCTCCGCTAGCCTCCTTCATCAACAGCTTAAAAGTCAGCGGTAGTTCCATCAAGCAGGGCTCCAAAACGGGAACAGAAATGGCTTTTAATACCAATGGGGACTGCACATTTGCCTGGCTAATGGGCTAGCAGCGCAAAAACCCACAAACAATGAGTAGAAAAAGGAGCAGAAACACCATGATAAGAAAGTCAGTGGCTCTATGAGGCCAATAATGAGAGAGTCTGCCTCACAGCTGTACCTTGCCAGCTCTCATATCCCTGCTTATCAGTAACGGAGGGCCACAGAGGCGCTGATAACTTTCAGGCCTCTCGACTCTGTGCTTCTTGCGGGACAATTATCTGCTTGGAACAATCAATTTCTTTGCCCGCTGGCAGCCGGGAAGCCGGCTGCTCATTGCGCACGGTCTCCCATGGTCCCCGGCTGCAGAGTACTGACTGTCAGAAGAAATGGTAGGTGTGGGCTTCTGTGTGGGCCGTGTTCCCTGGCTCCCTACAGTCTGAAGGGCTCTAGAGAGACTTTGAGAGTCAATTCAATCGGGAGTAGAAACCGAAAATGTCCTAATAGGTACCAGGTGTGCTTTTTAGCGTGCGTGCATGTAAGCTGATTGCTAATTAGCAAATTCGAGCACAAATGGCAAGCACTTGATGTAATGATGGAAACTTGACATGGATCTGCAGTCACTGCAGGCCAGGCCTGAAAGCTGTGGACCCTTTTCCTCATGAAGTTAAACAGAAAATGGGCCACCATTTTCTACAGCAGCGTTTCCCAACCCGGTCCTCTGGGGCCCCCAGACAGTCCATATTTTTGCTCTCTCCCAGCTTCCAGCCAATCAGAAACACTGAATCGCTGGTATAGGTGTGTTGGGAGCTGGGCAGGAGTCTGAGGAATACTGTTCTACACGGATCCTCGGCAGAAGGCCCTTATGACAGCTTGGTTTTCATCACAGTCTGCAGAAGTTCACAATTTCGACAGTCTAGACTTTTTTACGCAAAGTAAACTCTGCAAATATGTACAGCAAATACGGAAAAGTGCTCAACTCTCCTTTTGTTTGCCTTGCTAAAGAGCACATTTAAGCTCTATGGGAGAAGTCGAGGCATCTAGCAGAGTACAAAGCACCCCGTTTGCCAGATGCCCAAGAACAAGCAGCCGCTCGGCGCAAATTATCTTCTGCTGTTTGTTCTCACTGGCTCGCATTAGTGTTGTAGGGATTTGCGACATCCTCCAGAAAATGGAATCGCCGCAGTGCCTTAAAGCCTGGGAAAATCCTCTTCCTGAGCATTAGACGTCTATCTGGCTTTGGATTTCAGGATCCCCCTCCTCATGAATAGTAATGGCGGCCGAGTATCGGCGGAGGTTTTATTAACGCTTTCAACAGAAGCTGTGTCTGCAGATAAGGCCGCGGTAAGCACCCAGCCTCTATCGCTGGAAGAGAAACACGTGGCTTTCATGTGTTGTTTTTTTTTTTTTTCCAATCACTGGAATAGGAAGTTTCTCCGAAGTCACTCCTCAAATCTGTCTCCAGGAAGAAAAAAAAAACAGAAACGGGTCCCGAGTTCCATGGGAGCAGTCCGGACCGTCGTCCGTCAGCCTCTCAGCCTAAGACACCAACGATTGCGGAGAAGCGGGCGTCTCTGCCTCTGGGCTTGTTTATTTATTTTTTTCCTCGGCCCGGCCGCCCAGTGATCGTCTCCACACATGACACTTCATTTTCCACATGACCACCCCGGAGTCGATACCGTCCCGTGAAGACAAATACCAGATAGCAGTCTAACCGATTGGGTTGTGGAGGGAGCATTAATCATAACGCTCTTTGCGGGAGTTACATCGGCCACCAGGTAAACCTTAAGACGTTAAGAAATAAAGCGGATACTCAGTACATGTATTCACACAGGGTTGTGCCTTCATTATCCAGACACGCTGTGGGACTCAAAAAGTTTAGGAATCATTGTTGTAAAGCCAGATCTTTTCATAGTCATTATCAGGGGTGGTTATAGAATTGGGGTACTTTTTCATGGGAGGCACTTTAACCGGGTCTAGAATAGGTTTTGGTAAATAAGAGGACTTGCCCAAGGCATACATGAACAAAGCAGGTGCCTAGGGCCCAGTGGCCACCAGGGGCCGCCACCTCTGAATGGGAAAGAATACAATAGATGACAATTAGGGCCCTTGTCATTACACACACACACACACACCTCATGGTGGGTGAGGGGGGTGGTGCACAGGTTTGGTAGGGAGGCTTGTGACCTCATTCCTCCACGGTTGTGGGCTCAGGGCACACCCCTGGCTCAGTACGTGGAATTTGCATGTTCTCCCTGTGATTGAACGGCCTTGTTCCGGATGCTTCCAAATAATGCTGCATCCTGTGAGTCACGGGGTAGGCTCCAGGTTCACCAAAAGCTGCTCTAGACAAGCGATTATGCAAGCTGGAGGTGAGGTAACATGAGAACAGATGTTCAGGAATAACAGCTGCCCTGGTACCTCCTGCCTTTATCGGTAGAAATGTGTGGTAGCTTTTATTTTAATAATAAAAAACCTGATGCCTCATTAACGTTTAAAACATTGCAATAATATATTTCCTGTATTCTATTCATTTAAAAGTTCATCCTTAACTCATGGTGTTCCACTGTGATCCAAAACCTTGGGATGATGCCCAGTTTACAGTTTCCTTAGCCTGGATATAACTGACAGAACCTGCATAGCATGTAATCTCACCAGTGTCTGTAAGCCACTTTTGCCAGCAAGAAGCTGTGAGACCCTTTCAATTAGACAAGGTGTGGATGGTGAAGATTTAGTGCTGTGGCTATGATAAATTACTAATTCTATGGGCTGAAGTAATTGGAAATGCTTCCAAATTAATGGACGCAAACAGATAACTTCCAACAGGCAAATCTTTTCAAATCTGTGCAGACAGATAGATTGTGTAGTCCCGACAGTCATTAAGCAGGAGATAAATGGAAACCAGCAGACACCGAATGCCATATCCAGGCGAAGTGAGGTACCGCGGTTATGTAACAGCGGACAAGTGTTCTCCCTGAGGGCTGAATGCCTGTCATGCTACGTCAGGCTGGAATCTGTGTTTCGGGAGACAGAACCCAAACAAAGAGAAAGGATGGCATTTGAAAGGATGGAGTTTGAGGGGGAAAAAAACTACGAAAATCTGTCTGCTTTCTCTGAATTTCACACCAGGAGATTTGTTTCAATAGCAAATTGTGTTTGCACGTCAGTCTGGCCCAGCTACCGTTTGTGAAAGACCTCGACATTCTGGATGGTGAACAGATCCATTGGGCGGGAGGATGGAATGAGCTGATTTTCTTTTTCAATACCCTGTAGATTAAATGAGCCCCCGGCAAGTTACAGAATAACAGTCTTTAAGTTAAAGAAGCAAAACCGTCAAGTCGAATGAACTGAAGCACTGCTTCTGTTTGCTCTTCCTAACATGCACAACTCTCTACTTTTAAAACACCGAAATACATGTGAGTATAGGGACTCCTTTGGTAACGTCGCCCCTCCCAAAACATCCACATCCTCCCTCTTTTGCACTTTTCAATGCCAGTTCCGACAGCGCCCGACCAATCCAGTGCCGAAGGAGCTCCCATGCAAGTCCATGTTTCAGAATAATCAAACTAACCAGATGAACTGGCTACCTGTATCCTTGATATTCCTCAGGGCCTTACAGAGACGCTAAGGTATTATGTGAAGCATGAGGCTTGACCGGCAGGAATATAATCCGCCTCTTGAAGCAAACTCCATTTGTTGATGAGCTCATTGGGGAAATTTAAGGGACTGAACTTGATAGAAAACTTCAAGTCGCCTGAAGTGAATCAACGGATTAATATTAAATAACAAGGAGAGACTCAGCCACTTAGCTGGTCTGAGATCTTCGGCATCTGGCCCCAATTTGACAGTTTCAACGAATAAAAGTTCACTTATTTTTTCTCAACCGATGAATTGTATTTCCATATTTTAAGGGTTTGGTCATATGGAGCTCAGCTGGACACGCAGTGTAAGAGCTACCGGCCCCTCGCATTCAGTCTACAGTCTGCTGTACCGTCAACACACACAAGCCATGAGGCTGATGTCAGTCAGCTGCGGCTGCCAGGCCGATGCCGAGGGCGACGCTGACGACGGACGTGATGCCGGCGCTGCCTGCGGGTTACAAAGGCAGGCAAATATATATACACATGTAACAGGTGTGGGCCATTGGCAATAAACCAAACACTGGGGCTAGGAATAGCAAGACACAGGTGCGGGTCACTAAGCACCAGGATGGTATGGCCAGTGACACCTGCTGGCCAAACATAGGAATGACAAATAGGACAGGGCAGGGACCGGTCCTGAAACTGAAGCTGATCATGATCATGAAGAGACTCAAATCAAGAAATCAAAATTATATTGTTCAAAACTTCTGTAAAATAACATAAATATCCCTTGTCCTAGTGTAGCGTAGCAGAGAATTACAGTGTCTTTAAAATAACTGTTGGGTATTACAGCACATAGGTTATTACATCTACAATAAATGTAATATTTATTGCGCATATACATATATGCATATACAGTATCTTTATTCACTTTTAACTTTGATTTCAGATACAGTTGCCAATAAACTTTAGGAGCTAAAAGGAAAGTTATTGTTGTAACAAGCTTTGTCCCGGTTAGTGTGCAGAGATTGCAGACTGCAGACTCCTGCAGCCGATGATCTCACAGACTTCGACATAAAGATACAACAAACTCTGAAGGCATTAAACTAAACTGCTGAATAGTGGAAAAATACACCAAGGGGCCAGGACCACTGAGCCACAGGACCTGAGGATCATGCCTAATTATATGGCTATTTAGTTTAGTCAGTATATGGATTTGTGATGCCGTCAACTCCTCGGTAAAAAAAAAAAGTTAGGCTGCTGGCTTCTTAGCAACAGAACACCTCAGGCAGGACAAACAAGGACCAATCAAAGAAGGCCATGAAAAAGCAAAAAAAGATAAATAAATAAAAAACTAAACAACACAGGAGAAGCCTTCAGTTGAGTGTCTGCTTTGTTTCTGATGGATGAGGTGGTGTGGATATGGAGGAGAGGGGACCCTGTCCTCAGTTCCGATAATAAGCAAACTCGTGTCAAAGCGAGTGGCGGCAGTCAGCTGCTTGTGGCCCAATCCTCGCGGTCACCCGCCCGTGGGGAGCAGAACCACCCTGATGGAACCGCCGGCATCCCACTGATAAGGCCACAGACGGCCCGCGTCCTTCTGAGCCTGATGGCCTGCCGTAGGACGGGATTAGGAGGGAGTCAGGTCTGCAGGGACCCTAGTAGATTAATGGGCTGTCAGGGCATGCTAACCCCTCCGGCACCCACGAAAATGGGTTTGGACTCGGGCCAAGTCTGAGACGGAATTCCCAGGCCACCCAGTCGATCGGCGCCGCTGGTTCCGAGACTCATCATCAGACTAGTTACATTTCTTGCCCACGTTTACGTCGGTCGCTTGCTTTGCTAGTCATTGATGACTGATCGGTTAGCCTGTCACTGTGAGGTCCCAGCCTCGTCTGGACTACGCAAGGAGCTGACCACGTTTGCGGAGGCAAAGCCACCGTGGAAAACAGAACTGTCATGATGGGATGGCATCCTTTGTACTCCTTTGTAGCCAGCGACCTTAGTACTCCAGCAGTTTGGGCAGCTGCAGAACAAGCTCCATGGAGTATGAGACTCAATGAGGAGACCTTATAAGACTTAATGATGGAACTTTATAAGAATTAATGATGACACCTTAAAAGACCTAATTATGAAACTTTATAAGAAGTAATGATGTCTTAATGATGAAACTATAAGAATGAATGCTGACATCTTAAAAGACTTAATGAAGACACCATATTAGAGTTAATGATAAAACTTTATAAGAATTAATGATGAGACATTATAAGACATAATGACAAAACCTGTAAGACTAATGACACCTTATAAGACCTAATGACAATACCCGTTAGGCAACGATAACACCATATAAGACTTTATGCTAACACCTTATAAGACCTGAGGTGGATAGTTCAGGTCCAGAAATCAGAGAGTAAAGATCCAGACCAAGCCACCTACCACCACCACCAGTTGGACCCTGAGCAAGACCCTTAACCCCAAGTTCCTCCAGGGAGACTGTAATCCCTGTAACTGGGAACTGTAAGTCACTCTGGGTAAGGGTGTCAGCTAAATGCTATAAATGTAAATGTATAAAGAGTCACAGGTATATAGTACTCAGCTGGTTCGTTGAAACAAAATCTTGGTCTGGACGTTTGCTTTCTTGGACCCGAATTATCCACCTCTGTATAAAACTTTTTAGTAACACCTTAGTGGACTGAATAATAACACTTTATAAGACTTGTGAGGACACCTTTTAATATTTCATGGTAACGCATCAAACACGGAGCCTACTTTACTTCTTACTATGACCACTGTGACTTGATGTAGTGAATATCTGAATAATATCTACACTGTCCAACAGGATATCGACATAGAGATTGACCGTATATTGATTGCTGATTGAGTCAAGATTGTTTTCTATGTGTATCAGATTTTTGTTCACATTTTGTTGAAGGCAGATGTTTCTTTATTGCATAAAAAAGGAACACGTGGCTATAAAATAAAGTAAAGTTAGACATGTATCTTTTTTAAACCGTTTGATTCTTTGAGGTTTTTACATACAGAACACTCCCCACTTTAAGCTTTCAGTGTTATAAAACCCATAAATATGTGATGCACTAGGCAGCTTTTTTACAGCCCAGATGGCAGATAGAAAGCCATATTTTAAGGTAATGAAGGTGTCTCCTTTCAAAGGTTTTATAGGTGCCTGAGGTTTGGGCTGTCAGCTCACACTGATTGCACGCCAGGTTCAAGCACTGACACAACTGATGATGATTATTATTCCCGGATAGAGAATGTGGTGCAGTACCCTGTAAAAGCCATGTCACCCCCTTCCAAATTTATTCCTCCTCGATTTATACCGCATTAAGAGGATCTGTGCTCGCTGATGGGCGTCGCTAAAAACGTGCCGTGTTAGGGAGACAGCCCTAGACGGCCCTCGATGGAAACGGAACACGTTTAGAGACAGCTGAATAACAGACGGCCACCTTCCCAGACACGCAGTGTCTCCGGGACATGGCCGGGGTTAGTGTGCTCACCAACACGGAGGGGCGTGCGCGATCCTCGTAACGGGACCCGTCCAAGGGGCATTTCCCAAGATCGGCTCGGGCGCTCTCGGTAAGCTCCACCAAAGTTAGACGAGAAAGTTAAACGAGAATAAATCAGCGCGACTGTGTTGTAAATACTAAAAGAATTACGATGCATTATCACGGCAGTTGTCTTTACGGGTGAATCTGGCCAGGAGGAGCAGAATTCAGACAAATCCAGAAAATAGTCATCAGCGCAAGAAAGTTTAAAGTAACGAGGGTTTAGAAAACATTCTTGTAAACTGTGCGAAAAGCAAACTGTGATTAGCACCTAGCCTGGGAAATATTTCTCCATCACCAAAGTAAACTCCGATAACATCACACCACGCTTTCGCATGGACTCGCTGATGGGTCCCGAGGCTCTCTCAGATCTTCCTGCACCTGCGTTACATTACCTGCAGAGACCTCACACATGCCACACACACACACACACACACACGCGCGCGCAGATACAAGCTATGACTGCGCTCTACTTCAGGGGTCCATTGTGTGGCATACGGCGATCCCAAACAGGCAGGAAAAACACGCAAAAAGCCGAATAAATTATATAAGCATAACGTGCAGTTTGGCTTCTTCAGATTCAGCTGTTATGTATTTACTTGGAATCATTATTTGGAAAGAAAGTGCCCTAAATCTTAGTTGTAAATCACTGGGATGATAAATGACTTTCCATGCAGTAACGGAAATACTTGTGAGTGGATAAGAGGCCAAACCTAATTTGTTGAATTTTCAACATCTCACCAGCTCAATGAGTGGAGCATTGTACTAACAGTGCAAAAGTTGTGGGTGCAAATCCCGGAACACGCGCAAATTATAACCCTCCCTCCTAATCTAAGTCGCTTTGGATAATAAGTATCAGATAAAACTGTAAAAAAATCTCTGGACAGAACAAATCCATCTATATGGCCGTGTGACCCTGTAGCATGGTAAGGATTACAAAATGGTTACCAAATCCACGTGAAGGTCTCTATCCAAATACATTTTACAATTCGGCTATATTTCTTCTATTTGCGAATTTATTGTTGAACTACTCAAGAAACCTTCAAAATAGCTAGCAGTGTGCAAATAGCAGGAGATTCTCTCAGTTCCCTTTGCACGATGGGCATCTCCAAGTCACGTCCACTGTTGGAGAACCTTATCTGAACTTTGGCTAATATCCACATTTTACAGGTACAAAAATGGCCGGCCAGGGTTTAGGCCTGCTCCCACTAAATACACTGCATTTCTCACCTGGGAAAAGATAAAGAGGTCTTCTGCAACTGGCTGTGGCTGCTGTACTTTGTACTTGTCTCAAGTAGACCCTGAATCCAGAGCCTCACTTAATCAGGTACCCAACGACGGGAGAAGGCAGGCCTGGCCCACTACCCAGCCACCACTCCGGTGAGCCTCCCAGCCTGGGGGCAGTCTGGTACGCTGCCTGGAGGATCACTGGGGCAGCGTTGGCAGGAGGGAGGTGGGTTAATATGAAGACCT
Organism: Petrocephalus sullivani; assembly: GCA_026780845.1. Lineage (NCBI taxonomy): Eukaryota > Metazoa > Chordata > Actinopteri > Osteoglossiformes > Mormyridae > Petrocephalus > Petrocephalus sullivani. The sequence goes on along the minus strand of JAODKM010000105.1, from coordinate 439,548 downwards.
CCTTTGGGAAAGTGCCAGGCCAGCCACCTGGTGTGAGTCATAGCAGCTTTTAATTACTCTCTGTCCCATCTGCTCTGAAACAGCTTCTGGTCCAAAAGTGTTCCTCTGGTGAGCCCGCAATGTCGTAACAACCTGACACAGTGCCGCTAAATGTCACAACAGCTGAAAAATAAGCTGGGTATAAAAGTCCCCTCTACTACATTAGACGCATGGTAATGATCCTCAATTTAATTTTGTCCACTAAGATAATAAAAATATTCTGATAACTTCTATGGGTAAAAATTAAAAACAAAACAACAAACAATTCAACTATATTAAATAGCCTTTTATTCCAAACAGAGTCCAGTCGATAACAGATCAGTCATGGTACATAGTACATTTTTTAACATTTGTAGTCCGTATACAGTACTTTCAGCCACTTGTTTCCGTGCGAGGGGCTGGCCCCCTGTCCTGGGTTATTCCCGCCTCGTGCCCATAGCTTCCGGGATAGGCTCCGGACCCCCTGGGACTCGGAAAGATAAGAAAATGGATTGCTGGATGGACCCTTGTATCCAGCCCCCTTGTTTACACTTTAAAGTTCTGTGAAAACCCGCCCTTGTCAATCACCCTGATGTTGGATAAACATGATTTTGTGCCACTGTATCGCTGGATATGGATGGCATGACAATAAAACCTATTTGACTAGACTTAAATGTGACTTAGTCACCAACTCATGAGAGTTGCATGTCTTCCCCCTTTGGGGGAAACTCTGAACGAGATCATGGGGAGAACTCGCAATCTCAGGCCATAGAGAGCTGGGTCCGTGATGAAGACCGCAGTCCCAGATGTGTGCAGCGACAAGTCATTAATCCAGAATAAAGGAGTGGTCCTTTAAAAGGTAAAAAAAAGAGTAGGATTTAATCCCCCACACACAGGCAGACAGACAAATAAATAAACCCAGAGTATTATGTTTTTTATTAAATTTCCTTTTTGTGTGCTTGGTTAAGCTTTAAGGCTTCCATACACCATGTCAGGGCCATCAGAACCGGCCTGTTTATAACCATATCCTGCTCTGAATGACTACAATAATTGCTTTCAAGCACCTCAGAGTCGAGACAGAGGGCTGGGATGACCAAAAATGATGGCGCAATTGTTTTCCTGATTGCTTTCTTTTCCTTACAAGGCCTCAGAGCCAAAGTTTAATAATCAAGCTATCATAGGCTGCAAATAAAAAAGGTCTGGTCTCAATGGTGCTGTTTGTCAGCATGTCCCCAGGAGGTCAGCGCTCAGTCAGGGACGGCACACTGTGCTTTAGTGATCCTCAGCCGGGAAATGTGGAATCCGGCGAAACACGGCGATGCAAAGGAGCAGTGCTGGTACCAGGAAACCATCATGGGGTTTTGGGGGGGGTGGGGGGTGACTGAAAGTTGACCACGGTAACAGTTCTTGGGTTCTCGAGCTGTTCTGGGAGGGCTTGGCATAATGATAATAAATGATAATAAATGACTACTGATTGGTTAAATTTGGTCTGTCGAAAAACCAATTTGGTTGGCTGGTCAGACAATCCGTTTCGGTGGCCACCCCCACACACACACACACATAGCCTTAACGTGCATTTAGGAAAATGCATAAAAGTTCAGGACCACAATTGGATTGTCTGTTACACAGCCCCAGTTGCAAAAGGGAGACGGATCTCAGGGCTGATGCATAATCATTTATCTCCCTCCTGGAGCAGGTCAACGAGACTCGATTAGCGGCGTCACACTCGTTATTGCTTCATGGACAAACACGCTCATCAAAGCAACGCTTATCACGCCATCCGAGGTGTCCGGGAGCCCAGCTTCCAGGGCAGCGAATTAGCCAGATAGCTTCACACCTCTTCCCTCAAAGGCAGAGGTTGATTAGAGGCCATCCTACTGAAGGCAGAGCTTGGAAACTGAGCCTTACTGAAAAGCACTAAAAATGTGACTTTCAGATTCAGTAAGAAGTAGTAGCTTCTATAATAAAACTGCACAAACTATGCCTTATATTCTATATGTACATTAATTGGAAATTTTTCCAAATTAAGATTAACAGGCAGTGGTCAGGGACCACACGATGGGTAGGGATGCGCTCGTTCTCAGTCGTGTGGGATCCCTCCCCCAATCCAAAAAACATGCAGAAAGAGTAAGTCTCTAGGGGCTATGATTGCACGAGTCTTGCAACAGACCGTCATCCTGTGCAGGATGTACCCCAGCCCAGTGCCACATGGGAATCGTTCCAGGCCTGCCTGTGACTGGGGTATGAGAATGAAAGTATGTTGTTAATATCCTGTATAATTATGACCTTCCTGTCATCTCAGTTAAAGGAGTTCCTTTAAAAATCATACCACAGATATATAATTGAATCTGACGGGACCATTATGCTGTTAGTCATAAAAGCCCACAACAAAATTTACATTTAATTTCGTTTGGTTCTTTTTCACTTCAGCTCCCTTCAACTGCGAGACCCGTCAACCAAGATGCAAAAGGCTGGAGATTCAGTGCCGGCATCGAGACGACTGAATGTCCAAGTTAATAAACACTCAATTGCTCAATTAACCTGCAAAATGACAGGATTTAGAGTAAATATCCATCTTCAGAACAATGAAATTAAGCACAATTATGAATTACATCACTCAGGACACTACATGTGCGCCACTGCTGGGACAGATTTAAAGTTCTGTCCACAAGTGACATGGACAGGACACCCTGTGTAAAAAAAAAAAAAAAATAGGATCCAGATGTGAAAATGCCAAAGACGTCAGTTTGATGGAGTCAATTTAGGAAACAGTAAACACAAAAGTTTCCAACAACATTTATTGTTTAAAATTACAGTTAAAAAAAATAAAGCTTTTATAAAAACAGGGCAGACATACACAAATGCCAAGTAACCGAATACAGACGAACAAATCAAACTGCGCTAAAAAAGAAAAAAAAAAAAAGTATAAACAAAAAGTATGTTTGTCGACACTGGATCTTGTGCTCCTAAACTTTCCACTTCAAAAGGTACCACCTATTCCCCCCCCCCAGCAAGGAGCTGTACACACATGACATGGGTCAGAGGAACACCTCCGACGCATCTGAAACGTATCCCCTCCTCCAAACGGTCCTGCTGATGGAGATGCTGTCTGTACAAGAATCAGTCACACACACACGATACGTAACAGCTGCTCTCTGGTGAAACCTTCAAAGTGCAAAGGAATTTCCCTCATCCTCATTACCCATACTTTAAAATATTGCATCGATTTGGGATTTCACTTATACTTTGGCAGTAACAATAAAACTTTATCCATAAAATCATTTCGAAAGAGGGAAACAGTTTTACTGCTGTACAGAGTTACCTGGAAATGGCAGGTAAATTCTGACTACATATGGCAACATTTTATTTCCACCGACCAAATCCTATGAGTAACTTTGGAATTGTTAAACCTTTCACTTTATAAACATCTTTACATATAGACAGTATACACACAGTAAAAAAGGAATGAAATATGAATATGAACTATTTTAAAGCATTAAAAATTTTATTATTTTTTTAATAAAAACAAAATCAGTTAACATTATTACTAAAAACAAAGCTGTTTTACAGGTAATATTGACCGTCTCCGTCCATGACCAGAGAGAAATACTGAAGTTCTGCTGAATACTGTGAACCTTCCATTGTAAAGTGCAGCTGTTCCCCTTAAAAGCCTCCCAGGGAGCTGACAACATCCTGAAACACCTGCAGACAGGCAAAAATAAAAAATAAAAATCAGAACAAGTAACATCCAGTTAAGTACTCTGAGCCGAGGAGCATCAGCTGCTTCGAGAAGCGATTGCCTGCCGCTGTGATTTGCCACAATCGACAGATTCTCTCTCAAATGCATTTTTTGGCTGTATATGTGCCAAACACTTGTCGATTATTTTCCATAAAGTCTGAAAGAAGCAGTGACCTTTCGTTGTCTGGATTAACACCCACACGCTGCAAGGTCTAAGCTTCCCTCCGTCTGACGCTTTCCATCAATCCATACTTACGTCAAAGCTGGAGAAGAAGTACGACAGTGCGATAAAAAGCTTCTTTTCCTGCTCGCTGTATCGCCAGCAGTGAATAGCCTGGCCTGCGTGGGGAGAAATATGTAACGTCTCATACCAAACATTCACTCAGAAAATGCCAGCCTTTACACCACAGCCTGAAGGCGCCTTTTCCGGCACCCGGTCCCTACCTTGGGCCTTCTGACGGAACCCTCCGGACTCGTCGCCTATGAAGAAGCATCCCTGCTCGAAAGTTATCTGGTCGTACTTGTCCATGTTGGCCAGAAGGCTCCCCGTGACCGGGAAATACAGAGTGCTGCCATTGGGCTCCCAGCATTCGGAGAAGTACACCCCCCTGTTTCCGTCGATGGGGATAAAGCAGCTTCCTTAGAGGGATTAAAGAGATAAGGTAAGATATGTCAGTCAGAACAGAAACTTCAGGAAAACTGCTCTTAAAAATGGCGAGAATTTTTACAATATACTATATGTCACACTGTTAAGACCTAAGCTTTATGGCCAAAAAATTACTTTATTTCAGTGTTCTTTAAATATATTACAGGGATGCCAACTCTCACACATCTGGTGTGACTCACTTTGTGTCTCTCACGCAGAAATTCTTACAGCAAATCTGTATTATTACAGTCTAAACCTAAAATTTGAGGCATCAAAAGCGCTGGGGCAGTTTGCAAACCCCACAGACAAGGTGATAAAACTGTTACATACATGCAAACGCGTGCGCATGTGTGTGCAGACAGCTGGCAGCCTCGATGTTACCCACATTATCACTATCTGCTCATGCAAACACACAGGGGACGACATACTGGCTACCTCCTGGTGCACGCTTAAAGGTGGGGTCCTGACTACGGGGGGTGGGGTCACTCACTGCGTTTCCTAACGGCGCCCTGGATCGGGCACAGCTTGGGCCCCCCGTGCTCGTGCATGTGGGCGTTCCCGTGCGCGGCCCCGTCGCCTCCGGCGCAGCTCCGCTTCCGTTTGCTCGGCAGGTAATCGGCCGGCTGCTCGCCGAAGCCCGGAGCCCAGGGCTCGGGCTGGCAGCCGTTCAAGCTCGCCGGGAAGCCGCTAGCGACATCCATGCGAGCGAGAGGCCGCGACCAGCACCTGCACCCGGCGTAACTAGCGATCAGGCTGCAGACAGACCATTAACGCCACACGATGCAAATATACGTCAAAAATCACAAAACCCCTGCGCCTTCTCTCTATAAAATATATTACTTACTTAGATCAAAAGTACTGCCCCAATAAGATTACTAAACACTGGGGACTCAGTTAGTTCAGATCTGCCCAAACTATGCTGTGAACGTGAGATTTCTGTACCTAAATGTACAATATGCACGCACCTTTTTTTAAGCGTCCCAATGCAAATCAGGCTAAAAGACTCTTTGCGGATATACTACCGCCAATACGGTTACACGATCAATTTAAACCCTGTGCTACAAACTTGCCGATTATTGTCTGAAGTGCCTCTAAGTACGCGGCTCGAGTTACTTATTAGCTACCAAGTAAGAGCAACCACAGTGCCACATAACCCTGACTGCTGCCAGTGTGGTAACGAGTCTGCTGGATACTATATAACGCGGTTTGATGATACGAATAAATGAAGTGAAAGAAGCTGTAAATAAGCGGAGCTGTTACCCGACCGCCACGAGAAGGAAGAAATACAAAGCGGGTCTGACCGTGATGCCTTTCGAGGTGCCATACCGAAACGTGTATAGTTGTAGGGGAAAAAAGCAAAAAGAATCGCCATTTAGAATATGTATTTTAGTGCATAAACGTCACTCACATTTTCTGGACAATTTAAAATGTGTAGTTTTCCTTAGCGTGTGTGATGGAGTCAAATGTGAAACATTAATTCAGGCAGTTTGTCAGCAGCCATACGGGGGCCTTAATAGGCCATGTGGATCCTTTAAAGACTCCGCGCGAAACATTAAAAACAAGCGCTGGCTTTCTCAAATCGTACCGATTTTTTACCGGCAAAGTTGAGGTAATTGATTGAACAGTAGCCTTATTAGTGTGTTTGGTTTTTAAGTGTATCATTCAGGCAAAGCTATATGTTATTACGACTTGATCTGATGCGTTCATGTGAAGCGTCACTTTAATCATTTGATCAGTCAGCTGAGCATTTGAAGGGCGATGCGCATTACTCAGGGTTTATCTTTTTGCTTTTTGAGTACCATAATACCGAAAACTATTAGAAATGGTTATTTTTATAGTGAAAAAAAAAATCTCCTACTTGACAATCTCACGTAGGGAGATGCGAGTTGCCCATAAACATGCTAACTTACCTTTACTTGAAATTAGTTTTCTTCTTCTGATTTTGTCAAAGGCAGCAGAACAAAAAGGTGTATAGTACATGGAAACGTTGTATTTTGTATATGTAACTATGTATATTTCATCACGGTAAGGATTTAAATTATTCGGAACGTTACTATTTTTATACTATTTTACTTTATAATAACGTGTGTGTGTGTATATACACTCACTTAAAGGATTATTAGGAACACCTGTTCAATTTCTCATTAATGCAATTATCTAATCAACCAATCACATGGCAGTTGCTT
>JAODKM010000105.1:388757-398872 GCA_026780845.1 Petrocephalus sullivani | reverse complement strand
TGATCACACAGGACTGATCACACAGGCAGCCCTCAGGACTGCGCACAGGTGGCCTTTTTAACCAAATACAGATAGTCCTCAGGACCACCACCCCCCGACGTTTTTGCAAGTGCAGCTGCCCTGCGATCGGCCTGCTAATGATGGCTTATTAGTGCAAGAAACGCCTTGTAATGAATCAGAGCAGCCTAATCATCCCTAGATGGCAGAGCTTAAGGAGGGTGTAACTCACACTGGGTCTAATTTACTGGCATGATCATCTGGGTTATTTTTTTCCTCCATATTTTTGGGCACCACAGTTTCCATGGCGACCACAGCGCTTTTGAAATATCACCGGCTGCAAGTTTGCCGTCGCTGTCTTGAGCCAGGTTTCTGTCTGAACAGCCTTCGCTCACTGCAGCATGGGGGTGACCCCTCCTCTGATTGGTCTGTGTTTTCAGAACACTAACCTGGTATTCATAACTACACACCAGAACTTTTCAGCCCACATTTCAATGGGTAGGTGTGTCCAAGTGTTTGACTGATACTGCTGGAATAGCAACTGAACCCCTTCAAAGCTGGCCCCCACCCCCCCATAACACTGGTCTGTGTATGATGTGTAGTCAGTCCCCCTGCCTCCCCTGTGTCCTTTCATTCCAAACTCAGAAGAGAGAACCACCATAACACTCCCCCATTTAATATATAATGGTGCTCAGTCTGCCTGTACTAATTTCTCTGGCTGCAAATGAAACCACACTGTGGCCGTACCCAGGCCCTTGCTATGCCAACACAAGACCAGCTTTTGCCCGCTCCTGTTTCGCTGCTTGGTACAGTCCTCCTCCGCCAAATCACCAAAGACCATAAATGATACAAATGATCCCCGGTTTCAGAGCCGACAGTGCCATTCTGTGCTTCCTTTGTTAGCCTCGCGTTTGCGGCGGGAGTGAGCATGTGGGTGTGTTTTGTCAGTCAGCCGCACGGCACAGGCTGGCACTACGCGGCCCTGGTGCCGGGTCTGGCCCTTTCAGCTGTCACTGGTGATTAATGGCCCTGGGATGTCCGGGACTCTCGGAGGTGCTGCACTGTTAGAGGGGCATTATGTGTGCCCGGCTCTCAGCTTTTCCAATCATTCGATCCGTTTGTTTTTGTTGTTTCTGAGATGAGAGCCGCCAGTGACCTAAAGCCAGGCTGCCTTGTCGTATGTTACGGGATCGGGAGCCAGAACTCACCCAGTCCTCATCAGATCCAGTGAAGGATTTTTGTTAAACTGCCAAAACTCTGAGAAATTTGTTTTGGAAATTTGCTCTTCCGTTTATGTAGGAAGTTTTCAATCTCTTTATTTTTAAGATTGATTGCCCCCCCCCCCCCCCCCCCCCCGAACATCAAATGATTTGGGAGCCAACTGAATCTGGAGATTAGAGAGGGTGATGCACATCCCCCATGATACCGGGAATGTCAGTAAAGTGGAGCGAAAAAAATGCGCGGAATGTGGAAACTGGAGAAACAAAGGGAGAGGAGCCTGGGCTATGGACAGGAGAGTCCTGGAGTTGTGTTTTCATGAAGTAAGGAGGAAGAGGGTAGGAGAGAGAAGCCTTGTGTGTGGGTCAGAGATCCCAAAGCATGCTGCAGTGCTCGGCCTTACTGCCATCAGTGTCACTGTCTGGTTCTGCTGTCCCTGGTGCTGAGCCTTACTGCCGTCAGTGTCGCGGCCTGGTTCTGCTGTCCGTGGTGCTGAGCCTTACTGCCGTCAGTGTCGCTGTCTGGTTCTGCTGTCCGTGGTGCTGAGCCTTACAGCTGTCAGTGTCGCGGCCTGGTTCTGCTGTCCGTGGTGCTGAGCCTTACAGCTGTTAGTGTCGCTGCCTGGTTCTGCTGTCCGTGGTGCTGAGCCTTACTGCCGTCAGTGTCGCTGCCTGGTTCTGCTGTCCGTGGTGCTGAGCCTTACATCTGTTAGTTTCGCTGCCTGGTTCTGCTGTCAGTGGTGCTGAGCCTTACAGCTGTTAGTGTCGCTGCCTGGTGCTGCTGTCCGTAGTGCTGTTCTTTCTAGCTGTAAGTGTTGCTTTCTGTGATTGCTGTCCATGGTGCTGGATTATGGTGGCCATCATATGAGGTTCATTATTCACTCCCATTATGTTTTGAAAATGCATGTTTCAAATCTCATTGAACGTAGGCTTCACTGACGCCAATTTCTCACTGAAATGGAGAATCTCATCCTTCTTTACTGGAATGGGACCCGGCTGCTCACGCCATGTCTGTAGCATTGGACTGCCGGAAAACTTTGAATGAGACCCTGGCAAACGGCAGCCAGCTCCAGGTTCTGAGAAACATTACTTAGAATAATTCTCACTTCAGCTTTTCCTGTCACATCACTACCGTACATTATTGTACATTATTAGATGCTGAATTATATGGCTTGGCTGCTTCTATGGTAATCTTTTGGCAGTTAGATTGAACCTGTCTCAGTTTGTATGTGCCTTTAATTTTTCTCGTTTCCGATGTATAGGCCTGGTGTGGGCAGGGCTGCCTTGACTCCGTGTGGGCGGGGTTAGCTTTGCCTGTTGTGGGTCGGGCTGCCTTAGGCTCATGTGGGTGGGGCTGGCTTTGCCTGGTGTGAGCGGGGCTGCATTGGCTCTATGTGGGCGGGGTTTGCTTTGTGTGGGTGGGGCTGGCTTTTCCTATTGTGGCCAGGGCTGCATTGGCTCTGTGGGCGGGGATAACTTTGCCTTGTGTGGGCAGGGTTGGCTTTGCCTCGTGTTGGCGGGGTTAGCTTTGCCTCGTGTGGGCAGGGCTGCATTGTCTCTGTGTGGGCGGGGTTGGCTTTACCTTGTGTGGGCGGGGTTGGCTTTACCTTGTGTGGGCGGGGTTGGCTTTGCCTCGTGTGGGCGGGGCTGCATATGCTCCGTGTGGGGGGGGTTGGCCTTGCCCCGTGTGGGCGGGGTTGGCCTTGCCCCGTGTGGGCGGGGGCTGCATTTTTCCCGCCCTGTGTGGGTGGGGGCTGCATTTGCCCCGTGTGAGCTGCGTTGGCTTCTGTAATGATCGCTAAACTCTCAAAGTGCCTTAATTACCCTTTTTTTTTCACATACCCCTGTGTGGCTCGTTCCTGTCATTACGCTTATTTCAGCCCTTCAGCCCCCAACCCCAGTCAAAATACCCGTAAATATTTAGCCCGAGGAGAGATTCTGCGTCTGGGCTAAGCCAGTATGAGCTGAAATCACCGGATCTGGATCACTGGACACTGGACCAGTATTTTGCCGGATGTCACAGACGGATGGAGTGGCCATTCTGCCTGGGTGGCTTAATAGGAACGTTCCGGAGTGTGCAGGCGAGCCCGCCGACAAGTATCTGAAACCCACAGTGCAAAGAAACAGACTTAGCTAATAGACACTTGTATCTGAATCTGTTAGGGAGCCTTCCTTTTAGCCTTCTCTAACTAACTGACCCGAAACATTCCTGTGGGTCACATGACACGTGATCATCCAATCCCGGGCTTGGGCCAATGTCCCTCGGCCTCACAGCCCCAGCTGAGTGATATTCCCACTGCCACACCTTCTTGTCATTCCCCTCTGTGTGCTAAATTCTTCTGACTTGTGTTTTGCCATCCTTCCGCGTGAGTCACAATACGTCCGTGCGGATTGTTGTCATACATCAGTCACAAACCGATGATTAAAATACCGCCTGTCCATCTTCTGAACCACTTCTCAAGAGCAGCCTTGTGAAGTGCCGGGTAATGTGGCGTTTCTTTCTTGCCAACTTGATGGCATGACAAATGGGTGGTAAGAATCTGGGCTTCACGTTGCTGTATGCAGTTTTGAATAAAGTCCCCGTGTTCATCTAAGCAATGCAATTTGTGTGGAGAAGCTTCTGGAATGGTGGAGGCTCCCGGAATGGCAGGAAACGGGGTGGCTGGTTTGGCCCTGAAGGGGAACTCCCGTCCGCTGGGCGGGCTGACAGCAGCAGTGATGCGGCCAGGGCCGCACGAAGCCGGCGCCGAGAAACGCGAGCCAACCTGCCATTCCCGGCCTGGCCGCGACACCGCTGCCCTCTCCTCTGCCAGCCTCCGTCCCTCACTCCTTCGCGCCCTCCCTCCCTCCCTTGCTCTTAATCGGCACTGGAGGTCCCGGTGGCAGATGCTCAGAATTGCTCTTGTTTTGGGGTTGCAGTGATCTCCTGATGAGATATAGAAGCTAAACTGGGGAAGGGTTGGGGGAAGCACGTTTTTTTTTGGGGGGGCGGGGGGGGTGGTGGCTCATGTGGCTGTGGCCACAGAAAAGCATTTATAGAACCCCCACCCAAGGAGACACTGCTTCCCAACAAGCGATGGCCTTCAGGTGAAATATTACCAGCAGAAAATCAGGGGAGCTTTTGAACCATTTTGGAGTGATTGTGAGGCATCTGGCTGTTATGAGGGCTGCTGCTTTGGATTTACGGAGTTATCGTACATGCCTGATGGGGTTTACGTGCACATTCATTCTTACAATAGAGGACCTGCCACTGTGAAAATCGGCCTGGTTTCTTTAAGGGCACGAGGCCTCCACAGGAAGTGTCAATCTCCCATCATGCTCTCCTTCCTCTCCCATTGTGCTCTCCTTCCTCTCCCATCCCACACCCCACAGAGGAAGGCCACGAGCTGTTCCGCGTGGCGGAGAAGTCCCATGGCAATTGGGTGAAGCTCTATCTGGAAGGCAACGCATCAGAGGTGCTGCTCAACGTGGGCAAGAAGGTCCTGAAGCAGTACCTGGACGCCTTGAGGGCCATGAACGCAGCGCTCAGCCGGCAGTTGGGAAAGTACGACATGTACTCCATGGTGCTAGGCATGGTGCTCATCCTACAGGTATGTCCAAGGTGCCACCTCAGTATTCACTTGAGAATAACCCGCGTTTCTGCTCATGCTTTGCCTGTTGTCTTTGTAGAGTCTTCTTGAACAAAGATTCCCAACCTGGTCTTCACGGATCCCAAGACAGTCTACATTTTTGCTTCTTCCCAGCTCCTGGTAGTTTCTCAATAGCTAATATGAACCAACAACATTTCAGTCTTAGTCACGGGTGTCTAAACCACTGAGACATGCATAGCCCCCTTCCTTCTGACTTGTTTGTTTTGTGGAAAGGCTTGGTAGGGAGCTGGGAGGGAGCAAAATATGTGGACAGTCTGGGGGTTCCTGAGGACTGGGATGGGAAGCACTGTTCCAGAACATGACACTTAATCAGGTCACACAGGTTCCCCAGTGTCCATGGCTGGTTACTGTTCTGGGGCCCTGGATACTGCAGCAATATAACACATACATGACAGATATTAACTTTGCAATTAAATTGATTTAGCAGGTGCTGTCATCCAAAGCGACGTATAAGTGATGATTAGAGAGTATAATCAGCTAGCGTGGCTGGGGCACTTGGGATAAAGGCCCTTTCTCAAGGGCCAGTGAGGATATGAACCCACAATCTTCCGGTCCTGGTCACAGGTGTCTAAACCACTGAGTTATACATAGCCCCCTTGATTTCTAGCTTGCTTTGTGGATAGACCCAATTCTTGAAGGGGAGGAGTTAATTTAATGATTGTTTGTATTGCATTATGCTGTTTATATGCTGTTTATTTTTATAATGTAGAGTCTTCAACTGTGAAGAAATAGGGGTGAATTTGCAATAAGCCTTTTTCATATGCAAATTAAACCTTGATAAGTGATTCCACTAATGTTATTTTCAAAAAATTTCCCTGTTGGATTCACAATGGTACCCAGCATGGGGCTCGTGCAACAGCAGGGACTCATCGCAGTGTCTGCCTTAGCATCAGCGCAATCACAAACGATCCGGGTGTCACACACACACACACACAATGCCAGCAGCTTGAGCCACTGAGAACCGACCCGTCCATGTTCACAGAAGTCCCCTTTGTGGATGTAAGAAACTGAGTATGACTGCAGAGTTGATTACAAGGCCGCGCCGCAAAGGCTCGGTGCAGCCGGGTTCGTGGGCCTCGTTCCGTCGGCGCCCCTAGGCTCAGTAGTCAGGTGTGAAGCTCCGCAGCGGCGCCTTTGTCAGCAGTGTGGAGGGGGAGACTCTGCAGTGACGCTCGGCGCAACTCGAGGCGGGAAGGCGAGGCTGCCGTAACAAGAGCGCTCTGTCGCGTCGCCGTCCCTGACCATTCCCATGTGATTCTCTTCCCGAGCCCGTGGTTCCTGTGCTCCGGGTAGTTCCGTTTCTCCCGCTTTTCATTAACCGTCACAGAGGGTCTGTCACTTGCGACATGCGTGTGTCCGGGGAGCGAGTCTGTTACTTTGGGTAGCCTTCCTTCTGTGGTGCCACTTCGAATGTGCTTATTAGGGATGCACGAAACCGTAATGCGCTTATATGGTGCATGTGCAATAATCACCAGGCTTTCAGATGACGGGCGTAAATATTTGACTGGACTTTAACTTTAAACTGTAAAAAGTACCGCCACACCACCGACGTCTTTTCCTCAATCCTCAATATCTCCTGACGTCCACAGCTCTCACTGCCCCTCCGGTGTCGTTGGGCCGGGCCTGACTGCCCCTCCGGTGTCGTTGGGCCGGGCCTGACTGCCCCTCCGCTGTCGCTGGGCCGGGCCTGACTGCCCCTCCGGTGTCGCTGGGCCGGGCCTGACTGCCCCTCCGCTGTCGCTGGGCCGGGCCTGACTGCCCCTCCGGTGTCGCTGGGCCGAGCCTGACCGTGATCGAATGCTGAGGCACCAGATGTTTAATATCCACAAACCTAATCAGGACAGAGGAGGCGGTGTAAATCTCTGCTTATCCATCTTTCCCCTTGCAGCTGATCATGCTGTATTGTATCTTGCATGCATTTATTCATTTAGCCGACCAAAGCGTCATAAATGCCAGGCTGATGGCACGTTCCAAGATTACTGAACTCGGCAAGCCAATTGGGCATGAGTGCAGCTAGGCTGAGCCTCCTAGCCTAACCCTAACCCTAACCCTAATCAGTACCAAGGGCGAGTTCCATCGGAGCAGTACTGTGTTACAGAACAAGAGCCCAAAAAGAGTGCCAGTGTTTATAAACATACCTAAAGGTTGTTGGTTTGTGTCCTTGGGGCATCCTTGCTGAAGTATCCTTAAGGAAGGTACCTCACCCGCTTCACTGAAATGAAATTAAATGAAATGATTGAATGAAATAATGAAATGAAATGTTTAAAGTGCTTTGGGTTGTTTTTGATAAACATTAACAAAAGGGCTTTGGCAAATGTAGCGTGGGACTGGTACATGGTCCGCAGCCCCCTGTCGCGGGGAAAATAAGCTTGATATTCCACGGATCCGCAGAAGTGTTTGTAACTTATGCTTCTCTCACCCCGTCTTTCGGATGCTACATTTGCTGTCCTGGGGCATGGGGGCGCTGTTCAGAAGCATCTGACGGGGGTGGGGGGCTGCACTTTGAGTCGACTGATTCAGCTGCCGTAGACATCCGCTGGCGAGCTGGCAGTTTCTGGTATTAAAGCACGAAATCTGCCCATGAGAGAGCATCTAAGAAAGGCCTGCAGTTATCTATTCATTTATTCCTTCTGGGCCTCGTATGTCTCCCAGCCAAAGGACAAAAATGAGCCTTCCCTTTGACAGCCCAGCAGCCAAGCCACGTAGCAAGATGTGAGAGATTAACACGGAGAATTCTGCCCCCCCGGTCCCATCAGAGGAACACCGCGTAGGTGCCTCGCTGCAGCCAGTTCCCCTCTGCTACAGTCACAGAAAAATGTGCATTTGACCAACTTTCATGTAGTGAACAGCTTTTGCGGTGCTAAGTGCTAACCGCGTTTGTTGCCGGGAAAACTAGCAGTGAGGAAGCAGATTGATGTGTGAGATTACAGGGGCTGTGGTTTCTACCCCGAGAAACGTAAACTGTAGCTAATCTAGGATGGTTCCCCCCCAGGCCCCTTGCCTCTCCTGACCTGTGTGCATCATCTCCACTCAAGCTCCATTTGAGAAATTAAGTAGGACATTGACACTTAACCGGTGGGTCGTGACCCCAGTCAGTGCTGGCGTTTCAGTCCTGCTCTTACCTTTGCGCTATAATTGCTTTAATTACTCGGGCAGTGAGTCTCCTCTCCCAGGGGTGCCGGGTTCAGAGCTGGTGCTTATTACACCCTGTCCCTACACCAGGACGGGGCGCTGGAGGAGCCCAGCACTGACCCCTCTGCCTCAAAACGCTGTTTCGTGCCCTATGGTGGTTTCAGGCTTTTCTGTTCCCAGAAAGTATCTGGCTGCGTTCCCACTTCTGGTATTTGATCCCAGATCTCTACTGGAGCGCTTACACTCCACTTAAATTAATTACAGAGACAGGTTTAATGTAATTTAAAAAGACAGTCATAAGTAAAAGCTCTGAAATGAGTTTGGGGTTTTGCTTTTGTTTTGAGTTTGTTACTTCCATTGCTGTTGTTCTTTTATTAAATAATTATTCTCTAAATTCATTAGCATATCATTATAGGATGCAGAGTGAAAGGTGTGCCTTATTTAAAGCAGGACGGCCCGTAAAATCCACATTAAGCGGTTCTACAGCTGGCATCTGGTCATTAACAGAGGTAGAAACATAAGACTGTCAATCAGTAGCTAAACGGGACTGAGGCTTTCACATTGTCATCGCACAGGTAGGGCACGGGCCACTAGGTTGGGCGCAGGCCACAAGGCAGGGCGTGGGCGGGCCGCTAGGCAGGGCTCAGGCCGCTAGGTAGGGCAGGGCGTGGGCGGGCCGCTAGGCAGGGCTCAGGCCGCTAGGTAGGGCAGGGCGTGGGTGGGCCGCTAGGTAGGGCAGGGCACGGGCCGCTAGGTAGGGCAGGGCACGGGCCACTAGGTAGGCAGGGCTCGGGCCGCTAGGTAGGGCAGGGCACGGGCCACTAGGTAGGCAGGGCTCGGGCCGCTAGGTAGGGCAGGGCATGGGTGGGCCGCTAGGCAGGGCTCGGGCCGCTAGGTAGGGCAGGGCGTGGGCGGGCCACTAGGCAGGTCAGCTCTTTCCCGGCTTCCAGCTGCCTGTCACCGTGGAGGCGCCAATTCGGTCTGCCCCGGAGAGGTATTATTGGCAGGTAGGGGAAGCCTGAGCTCTAACTCCAAAATTCAAATCATGCTTGTTTGTTTATCTATTTCTCTTTAATTGTCAGTCTGCTGTCTGACTTTTTTGGTCACCTGCCTCCAATCACTTCATGTACATTATTTATTAATCATGTTCTCTTGATTCTCCTTGATTGTTTTACATGACCCCCCAAAGGAAATTCCTTCTATCTAATACATTTTGGCAACAAACAATTCTGATGGTGATTCAGTATTGAGCCAGAAGCTTTACCTGAATAGGCCTGCAGGTCAGAGGTCAGTGTAGCCTGCGTGGTCACTGTGGGGCTGGCCAGTTTGCCACCCCTGACAGGAAGTAGGACTTTAGCCGCTTCACACTAACGTTAACGAAATAATTCCGCAGAAGGAGCCCAAGTGGGCTGGATCGGTGAAGTCTGCAGGTGTACCTTCAGGAAATGGGGATATGTGTGTTTAAAGACCAGTGTTCTGCTTAGTTGCGGGTCGGAGCTTTGTACTCCATTCATGCATCAGCTCACCGATATTTGTGCTGTAAGGTTTTGTTCTGTCATTCTGTGACTTTTCTTCACTCCATTCAGCTGGTTGGTACTCTGCCCGGAGTTTGAGATGTTTTGTAGAAAGAAACGTCTTTCAGACTTTGGGTTATCTTTTGGGGCGAGGGAAGCCTGCTTCCTATTGATGAGTGGAGGGTGGTGTACATGGGGGGTGGAGGCCTGACCGTCCCTCCCTCTCTGCACTTCACAGGCACTGCTGCTCCTTCTGCTGGCCATGCCGGAGGCCCTGAGCGGCTCCGCGGAGGTGGAGCTCCCCTTTGGCCCTGCCCTGCTTTCATTGCCCTTCTTCCTGCTCTGCCTGCTGGCCGCCGCCATGCACGTACTGGTGTGCACGTCAGCGGGGGGGCTCTGCTTCCCCTGCAGCCTGCCCTGGGGAGCCGCTGTCGTCCTCTTTACGGCCGCCTCGGCTGGCCTCTGCCTGCTCCTCGGCCTGGCTGCCCGGAGGCTGACCCCCGCGGGACGCCCCTCCATGAAGGTGAGTAAGGGGTGGGGCTTGGATTGTGGGTGGGGCTTGGGCTGTGGGTGGGATTTTGGGTGGGACTCGGGCTGTGGGTGGG
>JAODKM010000105.1:336777-354125 GCA_026780845.1 Petrocephalus sullivani | reverse complement strand
CTTATTGACATTCTAAATTTCATTCGTAGGATAGAATTTAGGACAGTTTCTACGAATGGTTGATAAATGAGGGCCCATGTTTTTAAGACGTAAAAAAAAGTCAGACCACAAACCATCAAAGGATGTTTCCACCTTTAATGTGACATATAACCTGTACAATTCAATTGAAAGACAAATAAATCTGTCAGGGGGAGAAATATGGAAAATAAAAAACGTACAGTAAGGTGGTTGCGTAAGTGTGCACACACTTAAGCTGATACTTTGTTGAAGCACCTTTTGATTTAATTACCGCAATCAGTCTTTTTTAGGTAGGAGTCTAAGCCACATCTTGACTTGGCAATATTTGCCCACTCCTCCTCACAAAAGCACTCCAAATCTGTCAGATTGCGAGGGCATCTCCTGAGCACAGTCCTCTTCAGGTCACCCTGAAATTCCTCTTCATATTCAGCTGTCTAGCCAGTACCCCTGTGGCCCTGCCCCAGTATCCTAGCTGATAGGAGGAGTATAATTCTGATACCCCAATGGAGGGAAGGCTGGGGTAACAAGACGAGACAGTTATGTGCAAGAAAATTACCTGGAATGATTAGAAATAGAATTATAAAACCTACTGGTGTCAATTTTGTTTATTCAATATTACAGAGGGAGAGGTATAATGTATTTTCTGCATAGATAAATATAGCTTCAAGTATATGTCTGCAACAAGTTCATTGACCCACATTCAGATTTACATAAACTGGATGGTAAGAGTTCAACACACCATTTGGTGAAAATTGTGGATACATTTTTCCCCAGCTACATTTAGAATTGGACATTTATTCAAAGCAAATCACCTGCATTTTTCCAGTATATGCAGATGCTATCTGTGTTTTGCTGTGTTCTCCGTGCTTTGCCGCAATGATCTTCTCGCTAATGTGTGACATTAGCTACTTGCGTCCTTCACCTTTTGCCTCCAGGCAATTTATTGTATATCACCCTAGACAAGCCCGTCTGTAATTTTCCCCTGTCGCCGGCATAGCTCTGCCCGCCATGCTGATGGGTGAGATTTGCGTTTGCAGGCGCGCTTCGTCTGGTAGACGGTAGAATACCAAACGCACAAAGAGGGGCAGAAGCACTGAGAGGCCTGGAAAATGCAGGCATGACATAAGAGACACTGAATCGTGGAAGCTGTTGGTCCTGTTTATCCTCGAAGGGGGATCTCCTATGCTCAACAATCTGGCGCTTCGCTCACGCCCGTGCCCCTGGTGTGCCTGTCACGAGAGGCCAGGACGTCCACTTGGGCTGTCATTCTCTAGAACTGGAGCAGACAGACTTTCCTCTTTGGCTGGATGTATAAATTGAGCGGCCCGTCTGGTTGCCAGCAGTTTGCTCAGAGAAGACAGTTTTTGTCCAGACAGTCTGGTATTCCAGCCCTCTGTCCGGACTGCTGATGGTTATCCTCTTTTTGGGCCCCTTCTGCATCCATCTATCCCTCCATCTTGGAGCAGTTTATCTAGTACAGGGTCATGTGGGGCAGTGTGGGATGTTAGCGTGATGCTGGGTGAGTGTGGGAACACGCCTGTGCTGCGTGTGTGCGTGCGTCTGCACTATTGCACGCGTGCACCCGCCCTCTACTTCGGCCCGTAACGAGCACGCCCCTGACACAGATCACAGCATTGTGACGGATTCCATCGGCACGTCACGCTCCTCGCACGATCAGGGGGCAGGCGCCGGGGCACGCCAGCTTCACGTCGATATATATGCAAAGCCAAAGCTCCAGATGCTGCCATACCACTTAATCACCTGCTGGGCAGCATATAAAAAAGCAATGTACCCCCCCAATGACTAATACACAAGCCTGGAAAATCAATGACAAGCCAGCGCCAGGAACTTAAACAGAAAATGCACAGAGCCCGACACTGCCGCGAGGGGCCGGGTGTCCCGGGCCTGAGCAGTAAGACCTGCACTTCTCTATTGAGATTTTTTTCGAAAATTTAGGAATGTTTCTTTCACTACATAAATTATTCCAAAACTCATTAGCACTGTAACGTCAGCCCTGTCATAAATGTTGCACTGTTTGTTCAGCAGGTAAGGTAGAATTTCACTGTGTACTGTACATGGCTGAAAAGTGACTGTACATGCAGTAAAGCTTTGCTTGGCCTGACGTCCTGACTTTTAGACCAGTAATGCAGTGAGCGCAGTGATTTTCCACCCACGAATTACAGTGAAACAAAGCAGTGGACACACAAGCAAAATGCCCACGAGGGATGTTGGTGGCCTAGTGGTATGAGGCCTTGGGTTATGGACCAAGAAGTAGCCAGTTCAATTCCCACCCACCACCAGTGGGTCCCTGAGCAAGACCCTTAATCCCAAGTTGTCCAGGGAGATTGTAATCCCTGTAATGTACTGTAAATCACTCTGGATAAGGGTGTCACCTTAATGCCATAAATGTAAATGTCCCATCAGCCACAGTCACTCCAAAAAGACAGGAAGCCTGGCCCTGGAACAGTTGGAGGTTAAGGGTGCTCAGTGACGGCATAACTCCACCGGGCACTGAATTTGAACCAGAGTCCGTCTGATTAGTGGCAGAACATCCTAACCTGCCGAGTCATACTGGAGTTTTGTTTTCACCCATCCATACATTTTCTATAGCCACTTGCCCTCTGCATGGTCGGTGGGGTCAGAAGCCTATCCCAGAGGCTATGGGGGATGGCATGGAACAATCCAGGGACAGGGCACAAGCCCACAGACAGCATACACACACTCTGGGAGTCACTCTGGGAGTGGGGAGTCGCTAATAATATTACAACAACGACCGGGCAGTTGAAAGAAAAACAAAGAATAAATGTGGCCAATATGTTGAAGTGCCTCTTCTGACCTGGATTTGAACCGTGGTGGCGTAGAACACAGTCAGAACGAGGACAGCCGCCGTCTTCCAAGTCCCAGTGTCCTCCGCACAGGAAATGAGGGGTAGAGAGTCGGCGTTCGCTGGCCGCTTTGATCACGGCACTGCAGACAATCCCGACAGCTACTCCGGCGACAGAAAGCGAGCAGACCCCTGCCCACCTCAGCCGCTCGTGGCTGAGAGACGCCTTCCCATTACCTTTTGGCAGCACTACAGCGTTCTGCATTATTATCAGCATCTCCAGATAGTTAGGTCCCAATCTCCGTCTCGCCGAGCGTGAGTCACTCCCAGCCAGAATGGAGGGTATCATCCTGTAATCGACGAAACCCAGCAAATTGAATTTTGTGGGTTTGTCATGATTTCCAGCCGGTGTGTTTTGTCCCATCCGTTAGAAAGCGCAGCAAATGGTGTATATATGAGTGTGTGCGTGCAGGGGCCTTGCTCAGTCATACTGAAAATGGAGTCCATCTGCCATAATGCTCTGCTCACCGTCAAATTTATTCCTAAAAAGTTTTTTTCCTTTCTTATGTTGGAAGACGACGACATTTCCACTTTAGTTCATTTGAAAGGGAAGCCGGACTTAAACTTTCTGTGTGTTCGATGAAAGGACAGCTGGCCTTTTAGCTAGAGTGTGAAGCTGTGGCCTGCGGAAGAAACCGAATGAAGCAAATTGGTTTATAAGGCACCACGGCTGCAGACAGGCTGCACTCCCAGGATTTTACTGGGTTCTTCAGACTACTCCGCTTTTATTCATCCAAGTCCTCCTAGGTTCACCTCATGAATTATTTATTTACCAGTCTATCGAGGACTGATTCCCACAATGCATGTAAATGTAACAAGGCATGAAAGATGCGCAGGGGAAATTCCATTGGCCGGTCATTCGTATCCTTGGGCTCGATGACTTTCACAAGAGCTGTGATTGGCCAGCATCCCTGCAGTTGCCTCTGTGATTGGCCTAAGAAGTATTGCCTCTGAATGTAATCAAGCAGGACGAGAGGGTGGGCTCAGTGTTTCCTCTGGGCTCTGTCCGGCTCAGGGTGAGAGTTGTAGGCACGGATTTAACTTGAGTTGTATCTGTAATGCTGCATGAAAGTTTTTAAATCAGTCTATTTGAATAATAGCCTTGACATTATAATGTATGCAATACACATACATTATGAAACTTCTATATATAGTACAACTCCAAGCACAACATCCAAACAGTGAAGATAACAGGTCAGTGACATGTTCAGTTTCATTGGCCCGCTCTGGGGGGGGGGGGGTGATGCACCTCCCCACTCCCTCACCGGAAAAATAATCCCACATCCACGGAACATATTTGCCTCCTTTGCTTGCCCTGTCAAAAGAACACATAGCCCAAAAAGCTATATGTACAGCAGTGTGTGTGTAGCACAATATATTATATATACACCGCACAATTTGTAAACATAAAAAGCACTTATTTGTGAGCCCCAATGCAATTGCAATGATATTATATTTATCTGAGAAATGGGTCCATTGAACACTGATAGATAATTTCTGTCTGTCTGACTATATTCCAGTAACCGCCCATCAAATGCGGCCTTGCAGGGAGTCTGCAACTTATCCCAGCTCGTCAGGTGAGGCCTGGATGGGATGGCAGTGTATAGACATCTGAAAGGACATGTTTACTAGTACAAACATAAAAACTAGTGAAATAGATGACTAAAACAATGGAATGGGCATATTCCATTTATAGTAAAAAGTCACAATCCTCAGAAAGTGGACAGCTATGGCTTACTGTGTGCAATTTAAATGCACAAATCATTCGAAAGCCTGTCTTTGTACTGTAGTAGCAGGCTTACATGTACACTGTGACTGAACATGGGAATACTGGACAGACAGACACAGGCAGGCTTTATGCTGCGGGATGGAAGATGCCAGTTTACAGCCACTCTCACTGAAATATTAGTTACAGCAGCTAATGTTTTCATTTTACTCTGAGACTTGGCTTCATAAATTGGAGTCTAAGTTATAGTGTTTAATAAAATCGGGCTGGTTTCCCAGACAAGGTTTAAGCCGAGTCCTGGACTAAACATGGAGAATCCCCATACAAAATTCCAGTTTAGTCTAGGACTAGGCTTAATCCTTGTCCGGGAAACTGGCCCATAAAGTTTAAAATAAAGTTATACGTGAAATAATACAAGCAACATTTAGTGACCATATACCTAACATTATACAGATTCACACAAAAAGAAACACATACCAGGTCTTCTATACAATGAAGAACGCCAGAATCAAATGCTTTATGGATTAACACTCTAGGTGGGAGATAGCAGGGAGAATTGTGGGTAACAATGAGAGTTTGATGCTTGATTCTGAGAACCAGGAATATATCAAATATAAAGGCATGGATAGCCAAACCAGATACTAATGTAAACTGCTTTGCATAAAAGCATCTAGAAAGTATATTTGTATGGATGGGCTCGAACTTTCATATTCATAGTTCCGCTCTCAAAGCTGTAACTTAAACCTTTTAACCTGGGCTTTAAATAGCCTGGCTCTATCACTAGGGTGCTTAAATGCAGGACACTTTTGAAAGGCTTGCTCTCACTAGAAACACTCATATATTACAGTGAGAGACCCCGTTTTTTTAATAACATAATAATATCCAGAATTACCAAGGCAATTTCTCAAATTCATTTTTCATTAATGGGGAAAATGTGCAGTGCGCTAGACAGATTTCCGACTTACTCACATTGCGACCCAGCGATATCATGCGTAAGTGGCGAGTTTGCTGTGGCTGAAGGACGTGACTGAAATTTTGCGACTGGCAGATGTTGTACATGAATGTTATGAGCGTGTGGGAGTAACAGCGAGTGTACATGGGTAAATGACAGTCTGCTCAGAAAACGAGCTCTTTCTTTTTCTCATCCTGGGCACACATTTAGAGGAAGTTTGTCGGGATCAGAAAGCTGGGTTTGGACACACGCTGCTCTATTTCCCATTTATCTGCTCCTGGCTTTGAAGGGCTGGACAGCACCAGTCCTCAGATATGTGCAACTCGACAATATCCATGCAAAAAAAAAAAAAAAAAACAACCCTGTCTCTGAGTGGGAACTCTACAGCCATTTCTAGAAGATGCTTTTGTTTCTATGGAGACACAACAAAGCAGATCCCAGATCACTGACCCTTGTGATACTGTCTGATTGCAGGCAGGCTCCCCAGTAGGGACAGATTAATGCAAAGGTTATCCTAAGATACATCCTAGGGGCCCAGCAAGTGTTGGGCGCCCTGATTGGCAGAACAGGGGGCCTCCATTCAAAGGCTAAATCTATTAAATCTGGCAATACCATTAACCCCAATTGGCAAATTTCTATTGCCAGCACCCCCCTTGTCCCCTGCCCACTTGATCTGCACCCCTCCCCAGTTGCTGGGACCCCCAGTTAATCTGCTCCTGATGTCACCCCCCTAATATCCATGACACCACTGCACACCTATTTATTAAAACCTCACTGATAAACGGCACTATTGCCTTCTTTATTGGCACCTCCAGGGTTAGGATTCTTTTACTGTTACACTTCCAACTGGGTGGCCCCACATCCATCCTGGGCCTTCAGCTGAAACCCGGCTCCTCGAGCAGGATCAGCCAACTGTGCGCGGAATGCGCTCCTAATTACTCACTACACCAGAGGTGTCTCAGATCCGCTCACCTGTCCTTCCCGCTCATCTCCAAATATCTGCCGCCCTGCCGCACCTGCTCTTCCAGCGGACCAGCTCGGCAGTAATGGCGGGACGCCACGCTGGCGCGGCGCGCGGCGCTGACACCCGCTCGGCGAGAGGGGGATTCCCTGGCAGCAGCTTGACAGCAATCGCGGCCTATTTCCGTCCCCCGTCTGTTGTGGCAGGCAGGAGACTTCAGCTTTTCAGTGGCGTCAGCTCTGAAGGGAACCTCCAGTGGGCCACAGGTATGTCTCCGGGGGCTTCAGCGTCGCCCGTGTAGTGTGGTTGACTCTGCGCTGTGTTAAATAAATACATTCGGAAAACGAGAAGCTGGTCCAGGCATTTGCACAGACTACTGTATTTATCACATAACTTGTTTACGTCTCTCTGTTGCTTACCTTACATTCAGGCCTATTCTCTGTCCGCGCTTTGACCCTAATTGTCAGGTGTCTGTTGTCATAGTGTCTCCAGCCGTAGCAAACTGTGCCAAGAACAATCGCCACCAGCCTCAGTCGTGTGGTAATAAGGATTCTGATTCTGATTATTATGCAGGCTGGTGTCTGCAGCCGGGACTGGGAATTCACGGATTTCTCATGCATTAAGCATATGGGAGGAAAACACATTAGCTGCACATTTTCCTCTAATGCAGAAATTACTGTAGACAAAACTTTGCATGCAGAATAACTTGATTTACGTTATTCCATTGTAATTTTATGGGAGCACATTCCACCCAAAGCCCACTGCAGGCATGCCTCACACCTACTAGACAGATAACCTTAATTGGAGTTCAGGAGGAGGCAAGGATCAGCCTGTAACAACATACGCTGCATGCAAATACAACCACTCCTTGATTAGTGAAGTTTTGTATATATATAACAGTAATAAAAAATTCATTTTCTTACCAATGCATGACCAAATTTCGTACTCCTGACAACAACGCACAGCAGGGGGCGAAAGCTCTTTGAAGTATAATGTACAAAATGTTGTTAAAAGAATCAAATAGACTGAGTATGGAGGTTGAAGTAGGGTAGTAAGGCCAGTCACGATTACGCCTAGGGTTAGGGTCAGTGGAACATATCTCAGTCACTAAATGAGGAGTGTCTGTAATACTATTGATCAATTATACAGTCAGACATAAAGAAAAGTGTTCGAGTGGGAGAAAACCCATTATTCCCTGATACACTAGCATGCCGTACAACTAATCACGGTTAACAAAATCAAAACAAAACCTCTGTGTGTTTTTTATGGATGGCGTGGAAAGACATCTGCATTGCTGAACCTTATGATGTAGTTTTGAAGTCTTCTAGTGCAATAAAAATTTTTAGGTTTTATGCCACATAAGAAGCTTGTACCATTACTGTTTTTTTTTCTTTGGCTTGGTTTGTCCCCAGAGGAACAGACCATGACTCTCTCCCTAATGTATAGAACAGCAGAGCCAGAAATCACAGCATGGGCAGGCCAGCTGAAAATCAGGTTTTTTCTCCGATTGTCCTAACCACGCACACGCATACGCCAGTCAGGTTTTATTGTACTGTGTCGCTCGCCGTGAGTGCTGAAGGGCCCACCAGAACCCACCCGTGCCACCGTGATATAGGACATCTAAAAAGCGAATGAGGTTGAGGTGCATTCGGGGAGAGATGCGAGTGTGCTGCATGTGATGTATATGTCCTTTATGGCCATGTGTTATTTACTGGTGTGATGATCCTTCAAAGTGGACTCCACTTGGCAGGTCCCACCACACGCAAATGCTCCCTTGACCTCCAGATAAATGCTCCTCATTAGAATACAGTTTCAATGTTAATTATGTGATTTGTTTCTCCTCTGTGGAAAATCACATTGACATTTCTTCCATTACAAAAGAAAAAAATGATGCCCCCGCGTACTTTTTTAAAAGTAATACCACTCTCTGGTTAAGTGCCCTTTCTACTCCATTTTTTTTTACTCTCATTAGCAAAGTCAGCTAATTTTTTAGTAATTACTGTTTTACTGTCTCTACAAAATGCCCTCATTAGCCTGAGCAATTTAACTTCAGCATTTCTGCCTATAGAGGAACGAATACTTGTTTTTATTTGAATACATAAATATATAAGCTGGGGTCGGAAAAAACAGGGGTTGAAGTTTCACTGTAAAAATCTCCTGTATACACATTCATTTATGGGGAAAAACCTTAACGACTATATAATCGTTAAGGATATTTAACACAGAATACCAATTAACTGTAATTATTGTAAATGTAAAAAACAAAATCTGTTTACTAGGATTTTCTGTGAAATCAGCACCCAATCATCAGTACATACCAAAACAAAACAGAATGTTGTATTATTATTATTATCATTATTATTAAAATGGACTAGCATCCCATCCAGGGTATTTCCAGCCTCCTGCCCTCTGCCACCTGGGATAGGCTCCAGGCCCACTACAACTCTTGTTAGATGATTGATGAGTGGAATGTATGATGAGCATTACTTTTCTTGTCATTACTTTTATGGCAGACGGATCCTACCCAGAATCCTCCAGGTTTGCCGGTACAGCACAGCGTGTTCCTGGTGCTGCAAGATAAAACAGATGCAGAAATTTCCGCCCCTCAGACTCATTTGTTATTGCAAAGTTTTTTGGTATTATTGTACTTTATATGCCCTCAAAAAGATTTGTGTTGATGCATCTTTTTGAATTTCGTATTTTAAACTATTTTTTTATTATTTCGTCTAAACAATCCATGAATGCATAATAACTTCCAGAATAATAGCTTTTTCTGCAATTAATAATGAATGATCAGATGTGAATTATACATGCACATATTTCACATCATTAAAAATAAACAAATCCTAATGACATAATATACTCGCCGTTGTGTGTCGGCTGAAACGCCGTATTTTCACGTGCGTCTGCCGCCGGATCCTCTTCGGTCATTTCGCCCTGCGTGCTTATCATTCCCGCATCGCGCTAATGTGTCACAGTGCGTCTTTCTCCAGGGAATGCAGCGGTTTGATGGATGGGAATGATTTCAGGAGAAAAAAGCGGCTGGACCGCAGAATTCCGGAGCCGATTTGCGATTAATTTTAAGCTTATTATTATTGTTGCGGTTGCTATTTCGTCGTGAAATGAGTGTGTCAATATATATATACACACACACTCTGAGTTGTCGATGATGAATAACTTTGCCGTGCACTACCCACTCCCTCACCTCCCTTATTGTCTGAACTGAATTAAGTCATTTCTGTCGTCAGTGCACATGAGTTATTAGAGTCGACAGCTCCGAATTGTCCAGAGAGCTTAGATGTGCTTCTGGAGGTGTGCCTGATAACTTGCAGCATTACTGACATTCGAGCCCAAATGCTGCGATGGTAACGTGTGGTTGTCTTAATTTGAGAAACCCCCCACCATACATTGGGGAAGAGTACACAGCGAAAAAAGTTGCAGTTTTATCTAAACGATGTGAAGACTGTTACGTAACTCAGTTATAAGTTATAAACAAAAACTTTATAAAAGTTACATTAAAGAATACAGCACCATAGTGGTATACAGTGTGTGTGTGTGGTGGGGGGGTGTGTTTGCCATATTGTGAGCAGCAAATGTCCCCACAATGTGGCAAAACCTCTGCAGGTTTCAGGTCCCCACAAAAATCTGTGAGTGCAATCAAAAAACAAAAATACCAAAAATCTCCTATTCTGTTCAGTTACTTATAGTCAAGTTTTTCCTCAAATGAAGGGAGGGTCCCCACAAATATCTGCTCCTAATTGGATGTTTCCTGTTTATCACCTCTACACACTGAGCTGTGTTAAAACCCCCGAAAAGAGACTGTCTCAGAGATGCTGAAACCACCATGTGTGGCACCAACAATCGCACCACATTCAAACTCGCTTACATCAGGCGACCTGACCACCCTAACGCTTAGCTGCACAGGGACACAGCCCTTTGACTCTGTCTGTGTGCTGTATATAAACTGCTGCAGCTCCGTGATTCACTGTTTGGGTGAGCAGGCCGTTTTTGTTAACAAACAAGTTTTCCAAAGAAACTGCCTACTCTATATGTGCGTGTGAATATATGTATGAAACACAGACCTTGGGGTCAGTAAAAAAGCGTTTTTTCCCAATGACAGAGTTGCCGTGACTTGTTAAGATATCTCTGAGAAATTCGGCGTGCAGCTCAGTAGGTCTGGCCCAGGTCACCGGTTTGCATCCCGTGCTCGGCAGAGCATCTCCGTCGGGCCTTCGAGCACGGCCCTTAACCCCTGAAAAATGCTCTGCAGCTACTGGATAAATGGCTGACTCTGTGCTCAGACATTAAGTTGTGCTCTCAACTGTGTGTCTCGAAGGAGAGAAGACGGGATATGCGAAGAGGAGTATTCCAATGCACCTGTGCAACTGGGAAAGACGCATTATTGTTTTTATTATTATTACATGAAGAGACAGCGACATGTCAGAAACAGAGGAATGCTGCAGGCTGTGTCTGTTCATGGGCACGCCCTGTGATTTCAGCTGGGGCAGCCTTTACATTGATTATGATTCCTCTATAGGAGACTCCAATATCGCTTAAGCCTTTAGCAGGAATCCGGACTCTGGTACCCGCGTTGGAGGCGTTTCCATGGTGACCCATCGCTGCAGGTCACATGCTTTGATTAGGCGAAAGGGGATACGGCACTGATGGTCATATGTGAGAGAGCTGAAGGTAGTGGAACTACAGGGGGACCTTGTTATAAAAAGTCCAGCGAGGCCTCAGTCTCCATGCCGGAAATGCGAACTGTGCCCCTACAGTCAATTCTCTCCCTTTAAAATAAGTTTCTTGCTTTATTCCCAGTACTGATAGGATGTGTTCTCCCCTTAGACTGGATGTGTTTGTCAGTTTATAAGCTAAAATTTTGATTGAGTTTTTTCTTGCTTTCATCTGCAAGCCCCAAAACTTCGTACACGAGAGACGTTTTTGCTAACAGACATCCAGAGCCTTTCACACTTCTAACGCATAGAGACTTTTTTCCGGAATTTACCTGGTGATATGATGATATGATAACAATATTTAAAATTATTAAGTATGTTAGTGCAAAGCAAACTGACTAATCTGGCAAGCTCATACTTGACGTATTGCCCTTTATGTTATGATGTCGTTAAACTTAAAGCAATCGTTATGTTTTCACAAGCACCAAAGCAAAATAATCAAGGAACTTAAGAAGTTTAATGAACTTATACACAGCCTAAAAATGCTTGAATATCTGTGTAATTTAACACTTCCAAATAAGGTGCTATAGACCAGTGTTTCTCCACCTGGCCCTTGGGGAAGCTCAGACGGGCCATGTTTTTGCTCCCTCACATGGACCGTCTGAGCATCCCTGCGGGCCGAGTGGAGAAACGCTGCTGTAGACTGTCACTGGCCTGTCGTCTTGCACCTTGGACAAAGAAAAGGTGTGCAACTTATGTGCCTTATTTGTAACACGCAACACACACGCTATAGACTGTTTAAAGCACTTCACACCTGCAGACTCATGGTCACTCATAGGCATTCAGGCAATAGCATATATTATTGGCTAGCTGTTTATTTTCTGTTGTTTATTTATTGTTAGTTATTGTAAAGTTGCACCACTTTCTGCTCTGTTAATTGTCTAGTCTCTGAAGAAGCATTCGAGTAAGAATTGCATTGTATTCTCTACACTGTACTTTATACATATCACAATAAAACTTTTGAATCTTGAAACTTTTCAAAAGTGCCTGCACACCTGTGTTCCTATGGTATTTATGATTACTAGTTCAAATAAATTCTACTCGGAAATAGAAGCATGACACAATTTGAACGAGAGATAATTACACCTGTGTTATCGGAGACCTGTAATCGCTCGACATGGGCGGCTGTAAAGCATGGTCTCAATACCTGACCTCCTCTGAGCACTTACATATGGGGAAAAGAAGCAGATGAATGCAGATTTGTTTTAGATTTTATATTACCGTGGTAACTGGGATCGATACATTTCTGAAGACAGGGCTAGCTGTGTCATTCTGTGTGAAATGAGCCGTGGAGCTGAGCTTAAGAAGTTCTTATGAACATACAGATGTTATAAAGTCACTCCCTTCCTGTACAAAAAGAGAAATTAGCATCAGAAGGAGGTGGCAATCTCTCTGAAGATTATCCTGTCTGTCAGTGCAGGCTGATGAGTTGAATTTTTGCTCCCAGGACTTTAATGTCTGCGTGCCCAAAGATCTCCAGAAAAGCAATGGTATGTTATTTGGAAGGCTCGTAATTGTATCATTCAGTATCATTCATACTTCCACACCGGCCATAACCAAAAAGGTACAAAAGGTAATCCCCAGAAAGAACACTGTGACTGACACAAACAAGCAAACGGAATTGTACCATCACGATGACAGTATGACAAATCAGCAAGTCGTCATTTCAGAAACATCCGATAAAAATATGTTTCAGATGTTATATTACGTTCCTGGAGACGGTTCAACACTGGGAATGTCTAGACTCCTGATTTAGGTGAAGGGAAGTATTAAGTTCTCCCACCAGAACGTAAACTACCCAAACTCATATCACACCTTTTCTCTGAAAGTACATTTTCAAAAAATGGGAGAGTTCATTTCGAGTATGTGATTCAGATAACTTTTTGCTGGAGTTTGGGATTAAATTTTAAATAACCAGTCGAGAAGGTATTTTCCACTTGTCCACGATGCTCAGCAGTACATTCCGGGCTTTTAAGCCAGAATCTTTGGTGTGTCATACCACAAAGACTATTCAAGCGAGCCAAAGAGTACCTGTCATCTTCTCCTGTCGTGTCTCCGCAGCTTAGAAACACAGCTGACTCACTCAATGTGTCAGTCAGCCGGCTGAAAGTGACCCAGGGAAATATCTGGAAACTTGATATGGAAATGTGTTGATTTGCCCGTGACTGTTCCCACTGCAATCAGAGTCAAGGCATCAGAGCTATATCTCGGTAACCTTGTGGTTTGACGTTTAGCTCACAGGGACAGACAGAGAGATTCCCACCAGTGACTCAATTGCCCTGGAAAAATTAGATAATGTGACATGTAAATATGGGCAAATTTCTGTGATGTTGCAGGAAGATCTTTGGGAACTTTAACTCCTGTTTGACACGTACAAGCAAACAAAACACGGTCTGCTTTCATCGTGCAATCAGCTGGGAGCTTTACTGTTCACAAACGGCATGCCAGACTATGCTCTTTGAAAACTTTCTAACATTTTCCCCTCTTTGTGAATCGTTACTTTTCAGCATGCCTTCCGTGAAAATCGTGCAGCCTCACTCCGCACCCCTCACACATTCATTTTGTAAATTCTTCAATCTCATCTAAATACAGAATCGCCCTGCCAGGCCAAAATGCTAAGCAACACTATAAAGCCTCCAGAGGCCCTCATAAATGTTTTTAATGTTTCTAATCAGGTTTTGCCAGGCATATGAACAATGCTTAATTGTGCCCATTAAAGTGATAACGTATATTATATTTTCAGATCTTTCATTAAAATGCCCATGGCTAAACACTGAAATTCTAGCGGAATATGTGATAGCATTCCAAGCTCCTGCATGGCTCAAGCCCGGAACTTTACCTCTAGCACCTTGATATCTTGTATTTAGAAGCTTAATTTCCTTAAATCAAGTGCACAAAATAATTACTAAATATGTAATCATTTTTTCCATTTATCATATGTTGAAATTTAAATAGTGATGGGAGGATTTAACATTTACTGAAGTTGTATGTAGTGGCCAGTTTAGCAACTTTTTTTTATGTGAAACTTTTTCTTGGTCTTCTCTGATGGACTGGCATCCTGTCCGTGTTCTCAGCACCCTGAAATAGGTGCCAGTTTTACCTGGATCTCGTAGTGGATAAACAGTTATGGATGGACGGGACAGAGCACTCAGTATGTTTTGGGTTTAAATACCCTGCATATGATTTTACGATGAGCTTGATAAAAGAGTCAGTAGAGGCTCCTTGTTAATCATTTGCTTTGCAGCCCTCTATAGAGGTGCGGGAAGTGAGCGATGCCTACCAGGCTTTCCGTGTGTCTGCCTCTTTATGCATGCCAGTGCAGGTGGACCTTTCGGCAGAGATAAAAAAAAAACAAGTTTTCATTTTTAGGTCTTTATCTGTTATCTGTTACATGTCTTCCTCTATAGTGCTTCTAACATTCCACAGAGCTGCAGCATATTTCACCGGTGTGTGAGGAGCTTATCAGTCTGGTTTAATCACGGGAGAATTTAGGATTCCTTGATTACATGTTTTTGTCACATGATGTTATGCATAATATTGGAAAATAAAGAAACATGAGCTAGTTAAATGAGTAACAGATGGTCAGTACAAGAAAACGGCTGAAATGAGGAGTAACAGAGTGGTAGCTTATGAGAAGAACTTAAGGTTTCTGCTAGCAGAACCCAACATGGCCCTTTGAGGGTTAGGCTTAGCTTTGAAAGGAAAGTCCAGGGAGTTTGTACCACTCTTTTTTTTGGGTCAGCTTCTGAACTTTGGATCTGATGTGTCCTGAGTTACTTCGGTGGCTTTCGAAAGGGGCGCAGGTAGGCATGAAATGACAATGACTGCACCATCTGGGAGTGGGACGAGCTGTCATTTGTGGCTGAGACTAATCATCACGGTGCTGGAACACGGAGAGAAACGGGCGCCATCCGTCCGTGAGAGCCCCAGGGCCCTGCTGTCCATGAAGGGGCTGCCTGCAGGCTCTTTTGCGGCTTTATATATCCACTGGCTGTCTCTGTGGGCTCTGGAGTGTGAGGATATCAACAGCGATCTGAGAGGCACATCGCGTGTTACTGTCATGTGAAGTTCTTACATGCAAGTACAAGGTTAACGGTGTCCTTCGCGATAGAGCGAGAGCTGAAATGAGTATTCAGCACAATTAAATGACTTTTTTTCCTCTGCGTAATGAAGAATTTTCATCAGTGTTTTTTGATGCTTACATTTTATTTTGGTTTGGCGTCTATAGTTGTCTCAAAACTAGCAAAATTCTCACTGCTTGATGGAGGCGTAATTCGGGAAGAAATTTGTTTCTTTATGGTGTTATAATGGGTATCAAGGACGTGTATTGGCCCCTGAGGGCTTCAGAGAGGATAAAATTCAAACCATTCAAACTATTCAGTTCTTGACAAAACTGTGTGCGTTCTCAAAGCAGACAAACGCTCTGTCCATCAAACTTCACCCTCCTCCCCTAGCTGTTACATCAGGGAAAAAAATCCCCAGAATCAAACTTCCTTTGATTTCAAGTCTATAACCTCCACATTTGCGTCATGTCACAGCAGATAACATGAAGCGCTGTCAGCCTGCTCTACTTGAGAACACTCATGTCCACATTTAAACTCTATCCTCCTCATAAACAAATCTGTAGACTTTTTCTTGGAGTGTTTCGCTCCGTGGGGAAATGTAAATTAATTCTACTGTAACAATATTTCTCCAGCGCATTTCAGTTCACACACCAACTCCCACGTTTATCGTGAAAAATAAAGTGAGTCAACACGGGTCCCCAAATACAGAAGATTTGCACATTTTTCCATGCTTCATTTTTGTTTGAACTAGATTGCTCCCTCAAACGAAATCAGCCTTTCCAGGTGTGACGCCACTGGCCACCAAACAAACATTATTCTTGCTTGATGAATTGTTAACATCGCAATGATCAATTTCGAATAATAACCACTCACTAAAAAAGAGAGCACTTTCTGTGACAGGACAAAAGACCTACTGATATTTTCAGGTTAGATAAGCCATACTTTTGAATTATGACCATGTGGTTTTTGTCAACATAAATCGATGCATCCCTCAGCAAGTATGCGTAGGCCAGTTGTATAGCATTCACTGTTTTGTTGCATTGTAAAATGGATAATATACTGCTGATATAAAGCTTGTGTCCGAATGTCTTACAGTGTCAGTTTAATTTCTGATTTAAGGTGTACATATCCCTTCAATGTATAGATACACGCTGTTTATGGGGAAACTCTCAGGGTATTGGGTAAAATAATAAATTATGTTTGTCAATAAACAATAGTTGCGTGCACAATGACAGATGAAGCATTACACCCCAAGAAAATCCAGCGGAAGATATGCTTAACACGGCTTTTCTTATCGATAAGGATCGTAAGATATGAAGGCAGCTGCTGATTAGGAAAAGTGGGGCACTGCTGATTATCGCACGCGTATCATCATTTAATTTTCGGCTGCCCAAATCCTAGTATAATTATTATTTTTTTCCCTAAAGGAAGTGGGACCAAAAGCAATACATAAATAAAAGCAAGCGAAGGTTGGGAGTGAGAAGTTGGATTAATAATTCAAGATTTGTGAGTGGGAAGAGCTATAGACGGAATAGGCAATGGTTTAAAATGAAATTCGGACTGGTATTGAGAAGCGTTTACAAGCAGGAACGCCAGAAGCCGCAGAGAGACGGGCCTGCCGGAGGAGAGGACGACGTTAATGGCGTCCTGTTTCAGGATGCTCCATCCTTCATTCGTCTGTTTGCCGAAAACAGACGCGCTATAAAAACAAATAGAAAAAATCGCATTCCATTTACCGACACCTTCCCAAGAAGCCGCTGTTCAATTTCCCACTATAGTTGTATTATTTGTGATGGATTATTTCAGGGTGGCTTCTGTGTTATAGGCAGTTCCTCATTTTTTCCAGCTGATCTAGGATATATTTTTTCCAGTAATAGCTCTCCTGAAACTACTCATAGTTGCTGGCACTGTAGGCTCACAACTCTGGTGTCAAAGTTTGTGTCTGTACCCCAGCTCTACATGTGTGGAGTTATGTACATAGTTGCTGGCACTGTAGGCTCACACCTCTGG
>JAODKM010000105.1:299134-327234 GCA_026780845.1 Petrocephalus sullivani | reverse complement strand
GTGATGGGTCCCGCCGGCCGCCTGACGTCCCCTTACCTGTGCCACGCGCGGTGATGGGTCCCGCCAGCTGCCTGGCGTCCCCTTACCTGTGCCGCATGCGGTGATGGGTCCCGCCAGCTGCCTGACGTCCCCTTACCTGTGCCGCGCGCGGTGATGGGTTCCGCCAGCTGCCTGACGTCCCCTTACCTGCACCACACGCGGTGATGGGCCCCGCCGGCCGCCTGGCATCCCGTTACCTGTGCCGCGCGCGGTGATGGGTCCCGCCAGCTGCCTGGCGTCCCCTTACCTGCACCACACGCGGTGATGGGCCCTGCAGGCCACCTAGCGTCCACTTACCTGTGCCGCGTGCGATGATGGGCCCCGAGGCTGGGGCCCTGCCGGCCGCCTGAAAGGCTGTAATTAGAGCAGGGAGTGTGCCTGTTGACCTTTCCTTAGTGCCGATCAGTTGTGCGGTGGCTGGGTAATCGCGGCGCGATCGCTCTCCAGGGCAGCAATTATGCCAGCTCACCAGGGAAGGGGAACAGCCAGCATCGGTGGGGGGAGGGGGGGCAGTATTGCCATGTCAGTTGTGTCTTTGCACTTTCCAAGGACACTCCAAACTGCTACATGTCTGAACACTTCAGGTTTATCCACTAAACACTCAAGTTAACCACAAATCCCCTCGTAACCAGCTTGTTTGATACTTGTGTTAAAACCACCATTTAAAATGAAGATGCTGAAGATGCTTTTTCTGAAGATGAAATGAAACTTCTCCCTTCCTCAGCCATCGTATTATAAATCTGTTGCAACAATTTCACTTCTGTTCTGAGAAGCCTGCATTTTTTAATAATTTTTTTTCCCCAAACACCCGCATGAAGTCTGCCCAGCGACTGTGCTGTGTACTCAAAAATTCCACAGAGAGCTGGAATATGGAAGATGGAACTCGAATAAGAGACAATTTAAACCCTAACAAGTAACTAAAATATGGTACACAGAACTTAAATGTGCAACACAAAACCTGAACATGGAATTCAAACATGGAACACAGAACACAAATAGTTAAAATATTTAAGCGAGGTGTATTGCGATGCCCAAAATTTAGTAATATGTATAAATACGACATATCCTTATGTTTATTAAATTCGGTTAAAATATTGATGGCGACACATTTTCAGCGTCGACGTCACCGACTACGTCGACTAATCGCGGCGGCCCTACATTGATCACGGGTTCCAAACGGAACTTGGAACTCAAACACGTATCTTGGGACTCAAACACGGAACACAGAAGTCAAACATGGAGCTCAAACAGGGAAAGCAGAACTTAAACACGGAACACAGAACCCAGACACAGAACATGGAACTTGAACACAGAGCACAGAAGAACAGACAGCTCCAGACCAACTGGCCTGGCAATTCAGCGCACTGGAACACCCCCGATGGGCTCTAACTGGTACCACGGCAACCCCCCCAATCACCATCCTCACTGCATTCAGTCAGTCACTGCGAACACACTGTACTAATACCCGGGGTGACACGCACTCTTTGTCCTCTAAAGACAGAGACGGAGGACGATGCACCCCCCACCCCAAAAACACACCCCCCCAGAACACCCCACACCCCATCTTTTAATCAGGAGCAGTTGAAATCGGCTGCCGTTTGAGATAAGTGAGGAAAACGGGAAATAATGTTCACTTCAGGGAGACACCCAGCCAAGCGCCAAATGGACAGAGGGAACAGAAACCAATCACGCAGACATTAAGAGAAATACAACCCGGGGGGCGGGAAGGGCAGGAAAATAGCAGGACCGTGGGGGGGCTTTAAAAAAAGAGGCCGGGCGGCTTGATCAGTAGTGAGATCTATGTTAAGAAGCCGGCTAATTGAGATGTTTGTGTTGCTATACTTGCTTTTCTCTGCGGTTTCCCCCTCTGTCTCCTCACTGAGCCATAATTATTTGCAATTTGCCTAAGTCATCCGTTTGCTGGGACGCCAAGCATGAAAAAAGAGGCAATTTCGGAAAAATGGAAATGCTCCTTGGAGCCAGCCTGGGGGAAATAACGTGGTGGAACTTACTGTCGGAGGGAGCCTATCTGATAAATGTCACATGCCGGGGAATATTAATGTGCTGGGCCTGCGGGGGGGGGGGGGGCCCCGGGGCAACTCATGTGGGGGGGGGGGGGGGGGGGGGGGGAAGGGGGGGGGGGGGGGGGGGGGGGGGGGGGGGGGCGGGGGGCAACGCGGGGGTCGGGGGGGGACCGAGTGGAGTAAGAGGCTGACCCACCAGTCGGCGCACAGCACAATGTCGAAGTGTCCTTCCAGAGTGGAGACGTCCGCCTCGCTGTCCCATCTCACGACACTGGGGGGGGGTGGGGCGTAATGGGGGAGGGGCTGAGCACTGCCGCAGAGCGTAGGAACATGGCCGAAAGGGTCCGCAGTCATCGCCTAAGGGCCAGTCAGGATGCAGACCCCCACTCACCAAGGAAACGGGCTCACACTGAGACCTGGGGCCTTTTCCTCACAGCTGGCCAATTTATCATGATGGGAACATTAGAGTAATTGGACACACTCTATTAGGTTATTAAAAACACCCATTTTTTTTTCCAAGTTGGGTGTCATTTATCAAATTCTTGATAAGACTTATAGAAAGTAGAAAGTCATCAACGAATGCAGGCACATGCTAAGTTGGAATGCAGCTAGAATTTGTACTTATTAATATATAGCTGTTGTTTTTAGTTTTATTCTATTACAACTATCCTTCCCCCTACCCCCCCCCCCCACACACACACACACACACACACACCACACCCTCCCCAACAAAGGACACCAGCTGTGGAAAGTTGTTTGCTCTGCAACCTGTCCTTGTAAAAACCCCGGTATTACCCAGCAAGCACACTTCAGACGCTATCCGTGGCTAACAGCTCTTCACCCTTCGGGGAGATAGGAGAGTAAACATCTCTCCAAATCTTGTCAGAGCACACACAGGATATGACCTATAAGCCCAAGGAGTCGACTTGGCTTGTGTTGATTGTCGAGGGTACCGGGAAACCTTGGTCAGCGATGTCATGCTCTGAAAAGTAACCTCTGGAGTGTCTGCATGACAGGCGGGAGACAAAATTACAGACAGCAGGCAACGGAAAAAAGATGCGAGGGCAGACAGCCGGATGGCTGCTGAATGAGTGTGGGAGACGGTGTGCGCTACTCTCATCATCCAATAATGCGTGTTCTCGTCACGTCTGCACCCTGTACCTGTGGTCACAATCCCGCCGAAAGAGGCAACAGGGTAATGGACTGTTGGGGCTTCGTGGCTTTTGTTGAACCTGTCGTTGTTGTTTTTATGCTTTGCTGGAGATTTCTCAACATCTCACACACAAGTGAGAGTAAAAATACAACCAACTCCTACTAGACCACATTAGGAAAGCAAATGGACGTGGGCAAGCTGTGGGCAGAGGTGCTGGTACATTAGCCGTGAGCCGGACAGGTGACGAGCGAGTCCTTCTGCCATCCCTCAACACCCCGGGACATTCATTCATTTGAGTGTGGAAGCTGGCAGGTACACAACCAATCAGCCTTCAGACAGTTTTTCCAGCTGAAACCTTTGATGGCGTTATCCAGTTAATCAAGTGGCTCTGAAAGGCTTGTCAAGTGGGGTTTCACATCTCAAGTGGAAGAAATCATGTTTGGCCAGTTTACAGAAGTCCAGCTACACTAGTGGACAAAATTGTGCAAACATTTCCGGTTTTAGAGACTGCAGAATTTTATTCAACTCTTGCTCCACACATTAGACAATTAAGTAAATAAGAGGTGCAGCAATTGAATACAGTTCTGCTAATCTCACAAACTTGTTAGAAATGTTTCTACAAATCTGGCCACTAGTGGACAATAGCTGAACAGGTGAAGATGGAGACCTCGCTTGTGTTGATGGTCCTGTTGCTTAGGAACGAAAAGCCATTTCATATTCTCATTCTCATCTCATTATGCACTAATGCTGTATGACTATTTTCAGGATTGATTACAGTGCCTATGACTGTATGCACAGTGCTGTGTGTGACTTATCGGGACGGACAGTTATTTACAACACTATCCCTTCTGTGTGGGATTTCTTGCAGAGAGGCAGTGTCGCAGATAACAGGGGTTCCTGCCCTTTCCTGGGTAGCTCAGATTTGCTGGATTCATATGACACCATTCACTGCTGGAATTCACAATGCTATGCCTGACAGCAGGCCAGAGGGATCCATCCGGAGCACAGCATCCACGAAGCCCAGGAAGCGAAAAAACCATTCAATCATTGTCTCGAGTCAGAAGTCTCCCTCCACTAGCTCAAGAGGTTGCATAGATGTTTTACAAGTCTTCATTATAAGGGGAACATTCCTGTTAGCATCATTAAGCACAATCATGTGTGGCATAGATGTGGGCCTAAGTCATCAATGTGTTTGTAGATGCGTGATAGATCTTTCAAACATCAAAGCTGCCACCACAAGCACAGCAGCAACAATGAACGTTATATAACAGTTACTTCCACGCGGAAGATTCCAGACTTCTGAATCACCCTGTTTTGTTATCCTTCGGCACTGACTGATGACTGCACAGTGCTCTTCTGTGCATGGCATTCTTTTAAACACACTCTTTAAGCAAGAATTAAGGGACAACTGTAAGGTCTGTAATTAAATATCTGCCAGGCTCACAGCTCAGGACCCTCAGGTACTCTGCTGAGCCACGGGAAAGAGACTTAGCTAACCGTTATGGGGGAGCTGATTGCCTTATCATGGCATTTCTGTCCTGTGGTGCAATAGAGAATTCTAAGAGACATGCCCCACTTAGTGCATGCAAGTGATTTAATTATCTGTCAGGACTCCCCAAGTCCCATGTGGTTTTGCGACCTGAAAAGGCCCATTGGTTTACTAATAAGTAAAATTCCGAGTGTGGCTTGATCTTCTGGTCTTTGACTCGTCTCGACTACATCGGACTTGGGGTTTCCAAAGCAAAAATTATGATGTTAACGGCTGATTTGCAAGTACAGTGTGATATTCCGTATTGTAGCAAAGTATTGTGTATGTACCTGCATACCCGTCAGCTCCATTAAGCTCTTCTAATGATACATATTTCCACTCTAATTAACAAAAGCTTATTTTCTGATTTGCCTGTTGCATAAAGTTCTTTTGTGATCTCGGCACACAGGGGGATTAACTGGAAGCAACTTCAAACGACAAGAAGTGTTTTTCAAATGAAAGAATTTTTTTTTTAACCCCCTTCTGGAATGTGTTTCCTGTTCGTTTATGTAACATCAAACTTCATTCCCCTGAGATGTGTTTACATTATGTATAATGTGGAAGATGGCGGCCGGCTACTCTGTCCCATCTAAGAGATTCTTTACTTGTTTGTCAGTCAAGCAGTGAAGCAAAAGCCCTAAGAAATAAGAAAATGATTTCCTGTGCCGATGAGTCGTCTCCTATTAAGTCTGCCTTTATCCCCCCCCCCCACAGCTAAGGTGTTTGTCTGTCCTGCAGGGGATGTTGGGCGAAAATGAATTATATTGCTTTATCATTTCATCCATCATTTTCCTGGTAATGAAATGAAAGATGTTAGCCTTTGTTATGGGACTGGGGGAGAATGTGTTCTCCTTCCCGGGAAATCGCAGGGCCGACGTTTTGACACAAACGCAGCTGGTCGCTTCGGAAGCAGCGGGTCGTATCGCTCGGAAGTTTATAGGTAAACATGTTGAGCCTCTTTGCCTGGAATCAACTCAAAGTTTACACATTGCTACAGGCACAACAGCACAGCTCGCAAATGTAATTCCTTGATTATACAGTAGAATGTATTTTCAGGGGTGCTCCCCCCGCCCCTCGGTCAACCAACTTTTCCAGTAGCTGCCTGTCCCCCCCTCTGATCTGAACAACCCCCCTAAAACTAAAAAAATATTGCTGCCCATCCAGCATATCAAAATGCCCGCCCCTGGATGGCATCCAGGTAATGCCATTGGTCAAGCATACATCTATTCCATTGATAAGAGTAAGACTTATATTCCATGCCAATCGTAGACATTTAAGTGCTCTGCACATTAGGGTCCAACAGATGCCCCTGTTTTCTGCGCTATATATATATATATATATATACACAATTTCCCCATAAAATCTCTCCTTCACCGAGGACAAATGAGTGTAATCAACACTTTGCCTCCAGATGAATGCCAGAAAACTCCGAGCAAGGCATTATTCCCACCCGGGCTAATTTCTCTTCTCTTTTCCCTTCTGGGTGTAGCCACAGAGAGTTTGACATCATCGATTTGAATAACAAATAGGCTGTCACACTGAAGGGAGTCGTGACATCAAAACATCAGGGATCAAACCCGCCAGCACCTCGCCTTTCCCAGGAAGGGCTCCCCCCGCATCGCAGTCTGGGGGCCGTCGCGTGGTCTCCGCCATGTTTAAAATGCCAAAACTTCAAATCCTGAATTTGTTCTGCTAAAAATACTTCGTTTCCACTAGACAGGCAAAGTGCAGTCAGAGACATTTGCTCGTACCTGAAGCCTCAGTTTGCGCACATACCATTTGTCTATTTCTCTTTTTTTTTGGGGGGGGGATAAGTAGGTTATAAAAATCCATTTTTCCTACCATTTACCATTATTTCTAATTTTAATGCAAATATTATGGTAATCGGTGTCAAGACTAATCATACGCTTCATTATATACGGGTCACGTTTTATCGTTACAAAATATCTCTCTGAAGTGTTAAATATACCCATTACTAATGCTCTGAGTTTATTATATTTTGCCGCGTGGGATAAGTGCCTGCCAAAGACATGAATTGTAAATTAGTTGTAATTAACTGGACATTGGCAAGCAAATAGGTCAGTTGTGAGCTGTACGTAGTTATTAGATGCATCCTTTGACTTTTCAGAATTTTCTGATTTTATTAATTACTGTATCTATTACTCCTTATAAATGCAGTACTTCACAGGCTCGTGTAAAGTTTCTCTTGGGATAAACCGTGGCTCACTGCTTTGCACTGTTTTCTGTCGCCTACAGAGTCGGCGGGGGGGGGGTGCGTGTGCAGTTGGCATGTTCTTCCTGTGTTGCGTGGGCTTCCTCGCGGTACACTGATTTCCTCCCAGGTGTCATACTATGTGCCCACATACGGCCCTGCGATAGGCTGGCGTCACCTTCACCGCCTTCTGCTGCCTTGTGCCCCCGGATAGAGCCCAAGCTTCCCATGACCCTCTCCTGAATAAGCGTTTGCAGAACCTCCCCTGTCACGCTACTCATTAGCTATTTATCTATCATCATGTACCTTTATTCTGATGTTGCCCTGCCTTGTCTTGTATTGCCCTGCTGTTTCTCCTATCGCCGCCCTGCAGGCACAAGAATGTCACTGTATTTCTCTAATGCATTGGACGATAAAATCTGACACATTTTAATAGCTAAAATCGCCAGAATGCTTTTCTAGTTTGTATTTAAAATAATAATAATGAGTACAGTGTCCAAACTCGGATACACTCATGCCACATAGTACTGAAACAGTAGTGTTAAATCCATCATAAGGCTCTGATAAAATACAAACAATCAAAGCTTGGACCCAAATCTTCATTATTTTGATTTCAGTGTCTACAAACTAATGGTGTCAGTCATCTGAGTATATTTCTTCTTTGTTCTTCAGACCCTTTTATCCAATGGCCTTGCTCAGGGGCTCAACGGTAAAACCAACAACCAACGACTTTCCTACCACAAGCACAACATCCTAAGCCACTGAGCCACACACTGCCGCAATGTCAGACATCTTTTTCCGGTACATTGTTTCTACTTTGTATTTCCGACCACTGGCTACAGGGTGGCTAACAGACACTGGTGAGTTAAAAAGCTATACCTGTGCCCACCTCCGGCCAGTTTGCCCATCTCTGCCAGTCCTGGAGTACAGATGCCTGCATGCCAGGTGCCCCGCTGATGTAATCCGGCCAATAACCACAGAGCATCCACCACGAGATGCGTCTGCGGGAGTCACTGACACAT
Source organism: Petrocephalus sullivani (assembly GCA_026780845.1). Taxonomy (NCBI): domain Eukaryota; kingdom Metazoa; phylum Chordata; class Actinopteri; order Osteoglossiformes; family Mormyridae; genus Petrocephalus; species Petrocephalus sullivani. The sequence continues at coordinate 319,256 of JAODKM010000105.1, read as the reverse complement.
CAGCGACACCTATTAGAAAGCAGCCCGTTCAGAGCATGAGTAAAGTGCTTGGCAGTGTACTTGACATTTAGTGTAGGAGCTTGGGGGGCACAGGCATCCTTACACAATGTCTCACCTGCTAGCTGATGCGACGTTCCCAGGACAACATCCTCACGCACACGGAAACACTGCTGTTTTCGTCCCACTTATTATTATGTAGCTAGGCTAGCTCGGCAAACTGCGCGTTTTTATTGCGAATCCTCGCAGATTTTATCGAGCGCATGCCGCCGTCTTTGTTTTTACCCTTTAGTTTGGCCGTTTAACGACAGGGAAATGTTTATATCCCTATACCTACATGGAGATATACCCATGTGTAGTTTTTAAGGTCTTCACTTGAATTTTTGATAAGAGGGATATAAAACTGATATAGTGGAGCCCTTAGGCTCCATGGAACAGGGAGCAACATGACAGATTTCCATTACAGATCTTGCTTGGTCAAAAGCCACACACAAATGTAAGGGTAGCATGGTGGCAACATTATCAGCTCGCATTTGAATTCAATTTATTTAGCAGACACTACTATCTAAAGCGACATACATTGGGGATAGTAGGATTAGCCCGCCCAGGGCAATATGGTGGTGCAGTGTGCAGTGGTTAGTGCAGTTACCTCCTCCCTCTGGGACTTGGGTTTAAATCTCCGCCATGGCTCCTTGTGTGGAATATGCATGTTCTCGCCGTGTTGGCATGGGGTTTCCTCTGGGTATTCTGGTTTCCCACCGCACAATCCAAAAACATGCTGAGACTCATTGGAGTTACCAAATTGCCCATAGGGGGCAAGTGTGAGTCTGCCCTGTGATGGGTTGGTTCCCCATCCTGGGGGGCCCACCTTGTGCCCATGGCCTCTGGATCCTGCATAGGGCAAGTAGTGTTGGGAAAATGGATGGATGGATGAATCAGCCAATCCTTGGAGCAGTTGGGGGTTAAGGTCCCTATGTTGAAGTCTGTCTGACAACATTAAGCTTTGAACCAGAGACTTACTCAATATTATGGCATTTCAATGCTGCCTTTGGATATCTCTGCATTTAGGATATTAGGCATCTTATAATTGCTCGTATTGTGTGGGCCTTCTCATAGACCCCCCTAGGCTATCGATAAGACACGTATAAGTGATACGGGCATCTAGAATATAATATTTCGTGTATATATCCTGAGGAATAACCATCCTGTGAAATGTTCTGGTTAGTGTGGCAGGCACTGGGTCTTCAGCGGTGATGCTGGTCCACTCTGTGACCAAGGCTGGCTTTTGAATCCACTAGGAGCGTTTCCATGTCCCACTTGCTGCCACGGCTTGACTCGGACAAATGGATATGTGTTTGATGAGAGCCTTTTAGAACTATTGATTTTCCTTTTTACTCATGTTGCAGGATTTTACCCTTCAGCTTCCTTAAGGCCTGGGAAGGAACATTTGCAACTGTGTACAAGCATCACCATTTGAAATATTTTTTCATGCACGTTCCAGGTCTGCAGTCTTGCTACTGATTGGACGATAGGATTTCATAGGTTAGGCAGAAACAGTATTCATCACTTATATTTTATATACCCATATTTCATCCACTTTCTAATCAATACCTAATTAGTAGCATACCATCGGTACTGGTAAGCTTTGAGAGGTGTTCCTGTAAATTAGTAACTCTTATAGGGGTCATGTCAGATTTTAGTTTTCTTGACCTTGTGAATTCTTTCACCAAAACCAGACAAATCAGTGTTCTCTTCACTACTACAACATGTAATAATGTTCTCAAACTTTGTTTTCATTTTCATTTAATGCATCAGTGTGATCCTTCTCAGTTTCCACCAGACCACTTGCCATGAAAGTAGCTGGGCGTGGATTGGTCTGATCTGCAAGTCAGCAGCTACAGGGAAGCCTATGTGTGATTAACCTAATGCACCACTCCTACAAAAAGCCTCCCAGAAATCAAAGGGCCCTCAGATTTACCCTGCCATGCATAAAAAAAAAGTGCATATCGCTCAGCTAATGGCTTTCACCCCACGCTCAATCCTTATATGACTTTGCAATGGAATCCAAATTGTGATTACAAACTCCAGTATCTGCTTACCCACCAAGTTTCCCCAGGTCCCTTTTAAGGTCATTTTAATAATTGACTTGGACCAGCATCCTCTGTGGCGAACTGGAATTCATAACGTTCTACTGAAGCATTGTTTGACTTCCATTCAGACTGGGTATGGCAACAGGATTGGGCCATTGAAGTATTCTCCGCCCTGCTACTTTGTGATCATGGTGAGCTAGAGGAATTAGGGAAAACCTGTTCATTGAGAATTTGGTTTTCTGCAATCAAATTCTCACATGCACACCCTCATAAAACACACACTGTATGTAACAGGCATCTGCCAAACAGCCATGTAGCCCGGTAGTAAAATTACAGGTTCCCCCCAGTCTGAAAAATGTATTGGGGTGACATCCCCCCCCCCCCCCCCCCTACCGAGGGGAACCCCCTCCCAAGTCAGTGAAATCTAATTAAGGGAAACTATAGGCAGGACTGCCAGACACCCAATGAAGTGTATTTTTGGCTAGAGGCCTGTTGGCATAGACACCTCAGTGGTACCCTCCTGGTCCCTGGTCACACACAAACCAAGTCAGCCAGGGACACAGCTTGGATGTGGGTATTCGATGACCACCCCGCCCCCCAGGAGCAGAGGAAGACATTACCTCAGCTAGCGTTCTCCTCACATGGACAATCAATTATGGGGATCAGAGTGTATATGGGCAAAGCTACTAATCAAGCAGGCACTGCATTATGTGAAAGGACAGTATTAGCAAACTGGGGCTGTTTGTGCTACAGATGCGGCGAGCCCAAATACCAGAGTTTGTTCTGCTGTTTTAGTACTGATTATGTAATTAGATCATCACTATTACTAGAGGACAAAAGGCCATCTGGCGGTCTCTTTTCAAAAGCATTCATCTGAAAATTGCTCTACCAGACAGAAGTTATTAAATTACTATGTACAAGACTGATTGAGCACCAACATTGCGTGGGCCTTTATTCAAGTTGCTGTAGCACCTTGCTTGCCAGGAGATGCATCATCTTGATCACTGCTGGCCAGAAGCATATGGCTTAAGCCAGTGTTTCCCAATCCAGTCCTTGAGGACCTCAGGACACTCCACGTTTTTGCACCCTCCCAGATAGTCTCTAACCCTACTGGGAACTGGAATCGGGTTATGGACCGTCTAGAAGAGAGCAAATACATGGACTGTCCCCGAGGACCTGATCTGGAAGCATTATTAGCATTATTAGGGAACTATATCACGCGGTGCTCATGTTTTATTCATGCACATTAAGATTACAACGCGAGCTCTTGGTCTCAGTGCGACACACTGGACGACATATTCATTTCTTTTTGGTACACAAATCAAAATAGGTGAATCGTACAGTCCTGTGTGTGCTGAATTCAAACATCTAATCAGGGTTTGCCTAATATGCAAGGATTTTGAGTGACACACAATTCAACTTCATGCTGTACGTGCACTGCCTGGCCAAAAATAAAGTTGGTTTGAATGTAAATCAGCAAATACTTAAGAGTCAATGATTGGCCCATTATTACAGCACAGCAACGTTGCGCAGCATTAAAGTGAAGCCAGCTGAGTGCCTGAATCTACTGAATGGCAGGTTATCCCGTCAATTTTTTCTTTCCTAATGGAATGGCCTAAAGATGACTTTACAGAGTGGTTTCACTCACCTATCATTAATACAAGATTTCAACGAGAAATGAATGCAAATCCAGATGAAAAATAATGTTGAGATGTTGCATGAGCACATGGAAATGATGCCATGCCGATTGTGCGCTGTAATCAGCGCTATAGGCAGTCAAACGAAATATTAAAGTATGCTTCTGTTTGGCCAGGCAGTGTATATACAGTGTATGATATAGCATAAAAATTACATCGCTGAAAAAACGGATAAGAGCAAAATTCTGAGCACATTTCTTAAATCACCAATAAAGAATACATAATACACCCCTTAGTTGTCCCATGAAATACATCTTTGTTGACTAGTGTTATATGAAATACCCATGCTTTAAACATGTTTCCTAATAATTATAACAATACCGGCCATTTCTCAAAAACCTTATGTGATGGGAAAAATTTTACTTTCGATTTTGCGATGCCGATCACTGAAATATCTGGCGCACCAGGAATTATAATGGAAACAAAAACAATTGTTCATGCCACTGTACTTCAGTAGACAAACTCGTGCCTAGGGTAGTACTTGACGTCAATCAAGTAATTATTTTAGCTGTACTAGACTTGTGTTACAATACTAGGATATACTAGATTTGTGTTAATATGAATGTGTAGTATTACAAGCTGGCACATTATTACACTGGTATTATAATATATAACTCCAGTCCTTTAGCTATCAGTTTTAAAGTGACTAAGAAATAACAAAACTTGAAGTAATCCAAAGTTCATAACAAGCATCTTTAAAAATGACTGTGTTTTTTAATTGTGGAACAGCTTAGGAGAGATTCCAGAAAGAGTGGCGGAGCTTGGTAATGCAATTCAGCAATGCCTCTGCCTCAGTTAGCAGCGTCGACTCCCGGCCGACCCGCTCTACTCTACAGAGTGACACCTATACTTAATAACAGGGAGCCAAAAGAATATCCAGCATTGCCGACCGGCAGTTATCAGAAAATGATGCTGATTGCATTACTACCTTCCATATGATATTTTCATTGGTCATTGCGCAAATATAAACCCATAAAATAAGACGTATTTCTGGACTGTGTTCTTTTATTTCAAAATATTTCATATTTAGCTAGTTAATGCTGATTAATGTAGCTCTCCAGCAAGTAAAATTAACACTTATGTTTGAGACACTTATGTATGAGAGTGGTTCCATACATCCTGCTATGGAAAAACTGAAGTAAGAAAGAAGCAATTATCGGGCTTCTAAAGGAGAGTTTAGTTAGACAGACTGCGGAGCACGTTCTGACACGAGAGAGCAGAGCCAAATGAACGAAGAGGAACACAAATACCTTACGTTTGCTTTATGGAATCAGAACAGGAAAATCAACAGGCACAAAATGAAAATACAGCAAATGTTCCCCCAAGGAATGTGCCAAACCTACAACTCAGTGGTGGCCTAGTGGTTAGAAAAACACACTTCAAACTCTTCAAAAGGTTGCTGGTTTAATTTCCCAGCCAGCAAGGTACCCTGAGCAAGGCCCTGCTCCCTGGACGCTGAATTAGCTGCCCACTGCTATGTCACAATTTCATATTTGGGTTCAATGCAGAGGGCACATTCTGTTGTGCAGCGCTGTAGTGTGTCAGCAATGAAAATGAAACACTTTCACCTTTCAAGTGTGTCAGGATCCGACACCTAGGGCATCTGCCCTTGCAGATTCTACTTTATAGGGCCCCCAAACCCACCGTCAAGGCCTCTCCAACATAGACCCATATCTTTTCAGATCAAATGTTGAAAGCACCAACCCAAGCAGGGGACCTAAGATGACATTTGTGTCAGGGCGTCCAGAATCTCTCGCTACGCCCCTGTTTTCACCACATGCTAAGACAGCAGAAAGGGCTGCCTCTGTTACTCCCCCGAAGCAGGGTGAACATTTCACCAAGGAAAACCCCCCATAACAGACACAAAGACATATAAGCCAAACATTTCATCCTATTGTCTTCTGTACAGTCTTTGTCAACTTTTTATTGAAAACATCAGTGGCTCATTCCATTAACTAACATTCCATTTCTCATTTTAATGGGCCCCGACTGGTCCTCACTACTTGCCATATTTCTAAGCATCCTATTATATCTCCTGTTTTATTCTTCTGCCAGAGATAACAGAAGCATTAAAACACAGAAGGAGGCTGGAAGGAGTAGGTTCATACACACCACTGCTTCTTGCTAAATGAAGAACCTGTATATTCCCCTGTATTACTCTGGTAAAACTGAGCAGTCACCCGTATTACACTTTTGTTATTTACCATTTATTTGAGTCAGGTTGCCTTGTGTCAACCGGCTCCAGGAAACCACGTCCCCTCGAGCAATAAGAGCTTAGTCTCCAAGTAATTGAAAGAGGACGCACTCTGAAATGTTTTATTTAAAACCTTGTGCAGCCCATGTTCTCCGTCTTCCTGAGGCAATACACCTAAATATTTGTAGAATGTTAGATGATATTTGTAGCTGATTGTGAAGAGAACCACGCCCGCTCGTTAGAATACACCTAGCTCAGCACCGGGGAGGTGCAGAGAAACGAAAAAGGCCAGTTAGCCCTGATTTTTTAGTCTGTTATTTTTTACTCTTATTGCCGCCTACTAGCTGATTTCAAACAATTGCTTACCATGGTGATAAAATCCCAGAAGCTATTGATTGCAAGATGAATATCATGTTGTGGCTACATGAGGAGCCAGTGTGCTCTGGAGGGGGTCATAGCATATTAAAATGATAAGACAGGTCAGAAAAATAACAGAATTAAATACTAAACCAGGCTGGTGTCTCCAGACCATGTGAATTACCCATGTGTCCTTCACCGCTGCTAATGTATTTTCATCTACCAAACACACACTGCACTTTACTTGGGAGTCATGTCGGTTTTTTCCCAGATTTCTGTAACTCTATGGATTTGGGTTGAGTCCTTATATCACTGAGATATCACTCTCCTGCCCTTGCACATTATGTGCCAGAGAAGTGGTTTTGAAATCTTGCATCATGATCAAGCCATGGGACAACTCGCACGGTATCGGGTGACATTGGCAGTTTAACTATCCATGTACTAATCATCCAGCTATCTTTCAACTGCTTATCCAGAGCAGGATCAAAGTGGGCCCAGAGTTACACCCCAGTGGGGCACAAGGCAGAGAAAACCCTGGGCAATTTCCCCACCCATGTCAGAGAAGCACTGTAGGACCAATCACAAAAAAATCACAAAAAAGAAACTAAAATTCTTAAGTAGGAAAAGAACAGGTTGTTTAAGTTTATTTTTCACAGAAACAACTGGTGACAAGTGGGTGATGCTTTACTCAAATGTATGACCCCTTAAGGCCAGGTGTAGAACCACCACTGTCAGCATGGGTGTAAATTATGGGGGGGAGGGCTGTTGTAACCCAATCATATTTTCAGGATGAATGGGTGGGACGCAGCACCGGGAAATGTCACGCACAGTCTTTCTGCCTGTGTAAATGGAGGCCTTAAGAAAGCCAGGCTCTCTGCAGCCACCCACAGCCAGACAGTCACCTGCACCAGCAAGAAGCACAGTTAACAAGAAATAGCTCTCTCAGTGCAGGGCACACCAATAAACACCCGAGACTTCTACTCATCACAAAGGCATTGGAGAAGGACAGCAGATATGAGAGATGTACAATACAGCAGGAGAGGGGCCTCTTCTCACAGTAATTTCCTGCAGGCCTGATTTCTCCGTGCCCTCATCTCTCGGCAGTAATCAGCACCTGCTTTTCTCCCAAAACAGGAGGTCGGCGGCGGATAATCCTGAAAGACAATATGTATTTTTCCATATCGCTAGCAAATGCGACGAAGCTCAAACCTAAAAATATTAAGGTCACAACCTTATTAACTTTCACCCAGCATCTCATTTCTCCTCGTGTTTGTTTGGTGACAGACAATAGGATTAGAATGTGTTTCATAGACTCTTACAGCCCTGCCTCACAAGTCCGTAACAGAGACTTCCGGAGCTTGTTTAAAGCAGCTTTGGTGCTGATCACAGCCTGATCGCGTGCACACACACAAATTCCGAGATGCGAGGCCTGGTGATCACTGTTTAGGCAATTTTGAGAAAAAAAATCCGCACTGAAAACCAATGAGCCCAAAGGGAGAAAAAGTAAAGAGACATGCAAATCCCAGACCATCCAACCGCCCCCCCCCCCCCACTACTCCTCGCCGGACTGCAAACGAGCCGATATTTACTTTCGAATGCATGACTTTAGTTGTCCAATTTGCATCTGTGGAGCTCTAAGCCAGAGAGGGTTAGGGGAGCCATTGCATTCTAAATGCACTCCGCTCTGGTGCATCTCGTGGGCCTTGGGTTAACTCAGACTCATCCTTCAACAGGTGTCAGGAACGAGCAACTTTTATCAATTATTCATGATTGTTATTTATTTGGCTGCATTAGATGCCCTTGTCCAAGGCTACTCACAAAACGTTCTTTTTCACAATATACATCCCACTACAATATGTATGATGATTGGCTGGGTAGTGCATGTTATGATCAGAATCCCATCATACTATACAGCTTAGCTGACACTTTCATTTATCTTCTGTACCACTTGTCCTGTATAAAAGTGGGGGTCTGGAATCTATCCCAGAAACAAGAGGCACAAGGCAGCAAATACTGGTGCCAACCCATTACAGGGCACACACCAGTCGCTCATGGAATTTTTACTTACACAAAAATGTCGAGAGTTCAGAGAGATAACCAACCATCTTGCGTCAGATGTCAGACCAACTGATCAGGGCCCGGTTTCCCAATAACGCACACTGTTAGCACGTTAAGAAGACTCTTAAGAGTGGTCCGGACCAACCTTACGAACGTGCGACTTACCTAAGATATACTTCATGTACGAACGCTTAGGGAATCGTTCCATAACGTTAAGAGAGAGGTTAAGGTACAACTTAAGAACTACTGAGCGATAAGAAGGTTTTGGGAAACCGGGCCCATAACGTTAAGAGAGAGGTTAAGGTACAACTTAAGAACTACTGAGCGATAAGAAGGTTTTGGGAAACCGGGCCCAGATGTCTTGTCCCATCCCCTCTAGTTGCTTGGACCCACCTCATCTATAATCTGATTGGTTATCTGTCTGAACCAATCATTTTTCGTTCTGTTCTGAAACCATTTTTGTGCAAGTAAAACTCCCATGAGCACACCATTCACACCTACAGACAATTCACCTTTGCATATTTTTGGACTTTGGGATAAAACTAGAGGAAACTGACCAAGGAGAACATGCAAACCCCACACACATAAAGCTGGGGCAGAGACTCGAACCCCAGTCCCAGGAGATCACTCTGCCAAACCCACATCACCCTGCCACCTTATTTTGTCAGCTTAAGCATATTACTCAAGCAGAACCCCTTCAAGAACTTTAACCAGTTACCAACAGGCTGCTCACTTAACCAGTTGAAATCATTCCACTGCACCTGCACCAAAGTGGACCCATATCTCAAGCACAGGATCTTTTGACCTCACCCTGAGCAAAGAAAAACAATAAAGCAATTCAAAAATCCAGCATCTAGGGAAATCAAATCACCTCAATTTGCATTTGTTTCAATTTCTCAAATTCCAAACATAACGTTTTCTTAAACTTGGCAGAACAGACTAGTCTCCGAGTGATATGCTTGGAGTTGTGAATCAACAGTTTGGTTCATTGTTGAGTTCACAGACATAAAGTAAATCCAGTTTATGTACCATATGTTTGTAACCAGATCAGATCAAGCCGTAATTCTCAGTGCCACACTTTTCCTTCTGTATTTCAAAACAGTGCAGGAAATTAATGTGATTTTTTTGAAAATGGATACACTTGGTGGCCTGGACTGCAGCTTTCCTTCTAGAACATTCATCTGGCTTTTGGACACTGGCTACTGTCTGGCCAATGAGGAAAAGCCTCCCTTTTTAAAACCCACGGCATAACAACACAGGATCAGCTCGGCTGATGGCTTTTGGTGGGAAAGCATGGCAGTATTCTTAGTGACGGACACCAGTGCGCGGGTGGCATCGGCGACTTAAGAGGATTACCTGTTCTGTGAGGCTGGAAGCTCTCGATTCATTTGTGGGCTAGTGAGCTCAGCCACAAATGCTTACACTGTGTGACTCCGCGGGGCTTGGTCTGTGGGTTAAGAAATTATCACCCCCCCCCACCCCAAATATCTGTTTTGTGCACTTCCATCGAGGAACACCTCTCATCAACAAAACTTTTGTAAGCAAGTAAATTCTACGGTCCTCCTTAATGTTTTAGAGCATCAGGTGTCACTCTGATCCCTTGGTGTACCTGCTCCCTGCAGTTTGATGCAGCCAGTTTGACTAAGAGATGTGTAAAACCGGTGTCCTACTATTCTGATTTATAAGACGCATAGGAAGTCAGTCGCACGCTTATGATTCAGAGAGAATTTAATTATCATTCCGAAAAAGCTGCTGGTATGTGCCTCTAAAAATGAATTTAAAACAGTCCAATACATTTCCTTTCTGGTCACTTCAGTAATTGCAAAGAGCAGTGGGTGAAGACAGAAAAAAGTGAATTACATTGCATTAGCTAAATTATACATCAGTGAAATTACCAGAGGGGAATCGGTCTCTAAAAAGAACGAATCAAGCGTTTATTCCCTCCTGCTACTTAATTAAGTTGCAACCTTGTTTATTGTTTTGCCTGAGTTTATTTGAAGGCCTCAGGCCTTGTGTTAAAAAGCACGGGTTCATGCCACAACTAAGAAACTTAATCACTCACTTTGTGCACTCATTTTGGGATTTTCGTATCCTTTGTACACTTGCGGTCCTTAGCATTTGTGACTGCTTTTTAAAAACTTATTTTAAGCGCAGTGCCTTTTACTATAATATTCGGTCCTTTTCAATCCTTTCACCCTGTACATGCTAGTGCCAAAGGCAATCAAACGACAATTACTGCATTACATTTAGTAACTGCAGGAGAGATCGCTTGTTTTAAAGTTGGAAAATCGGGTAATTGGTACTTTAATGGATTGTGAGGATGACGTCTTATTAAACCGGAGGTCAAACCAAAGCGAATGTGTTTAAACTGTTAAACATTTCCAGGGTTCTCTATGTTCCATAACGCCAAGGCACATGTTGCAAAAGAATTTCCACTGTTATGATATATTCTTCTGTTGTTATAGCAGCACGTTAAATCATATTTACGATCGCTCTTTACGATCTGCCTCTCTCTGCCTCTGCAGCGTTCAAATTAATCTCTAATACGCTTTGCGCTTTGGTTGCACAGACATATATATTAATCATAGCAATATAAATGTAATTAAATTAAGAATTTCGGTAAATATGGTGTGCATATGTTAAATGTGAATCAAGCTCCATGATTATTTCAGTGTCCATGCAATACACGCCAACTCGATGCCTATATTTAAAAAAAAAAAAGAAGAAGAAATTGCCTAGTCTTTTTCCATCTTAAATGGAATAACGATAGGTATTAGTCTCGTCAGACGTCAGTCCGGAAACACTTGCCGTATATTACAGAGGCGAGAAAGTAGCTGCCGATATGAAGTAAATCCCCATTCTGCCAGCATCACCTGGGGGGTGGTAACAGAACAGAACCAGCTTGAATATACTGAACCGATACAAAAATCAACCCAGTTATATTGTGCAGAGAAAGGGGGGTAGCTTTAGTCTAAGACGAGAGCCGAGTTGGTTTGCATTGCGAACGTCGCGACCTTTGCTTATATCAGAACCAGCTCTGAATAATTCGGCGCTTTGTGCTTCTGTCTAAATCACCCAAGTGACTAAATTGTACTTTCCGAGTGCCGAAAAGTTCTGAAGGCAATTTTCCAAATTCTTGTTCTGTCATTTTCTCATGGCTATGGTGGCCACTATAAAACAAGTTTTGACCTATATACTACGATAAAATAATTGCGACAATCTAATATGCTATTGCAGAATTTACAGGTATATGTTTTACTAACATCAAGGAGTAGCACACATTTTATTCATACTTTAAACGGATGCACTATGTAGGGTAAACCATACAGTAACAAACCTTGAAACGGATGGAATTCGAATCGAGTGTAAACGCGGATCACAGCGTCGCTTCGGTATTTACCACGTGTGACTGGGATTCTTCATCTATTCCCATTGAAATAAGATCGTTTGGTTGACAGATTTTGATAAAACTAATACACAGCGCTGCAGAAAGAAACCACTTTAAAAGTGGTGGAAATGTATGTATGCGTTGTTGATATATATTTTTTGGTTATGATTATTAATGCGCTCTAGAACAGATCTTGTAACACATTTGTCCCAACAAGTCAGTAGCATAACTATTGATTGTCACTGCAGATCTTACTCCCCATGTCTAAAGTTTCTTTTCCCCCTCTCTCTCTCTCGGTGTGGCTATTTGTTACTCGCTTCTCCGGGAAAAATGTCTTCATACGCCGGGGGTAGTTCGTTTGGTAGAGGGTAAGAAAACGGATAGGAATGGTTTAGTTCAGGATCCATGGGCGAGTATCCCGGGAGCTCAATTGAGGGATGACCTCCACATTGTACCTCCACTCCCGCCTCATCGAACACGTGAAATACCCCCAGGTTAATGTAAGAAACCGGCTGTATTTCCGACACGGCGAAGTCCTGTTCCTCATTGAAAAGGATGGCAGCCCCCACGCTCTGCCGCTGCGATAATCTCCGTCTGTAAAACTGCGCCGCCTGATACCTCTTAATGATCACCAGGTTCAGAAGACCTAGGAGACACTCCAAAGTGTTAAGGATCGTCGATATAACCAGACCCCTCTGATAATCCTTCAGCTGCGCGCAGATGGGATTTAATTCCAGCGAGTCCAGGCAATAGTGGGAATATTTCCGATCCACCAGCGACACGGTGTCTCCGTCCACCACGGCGCCGGAGAAGGCGGTGAGAAGTCCCAGCATGAACACCAGGATGCCCACAAGGAAGAGGTTCCGAAAGCCGGGCTTGCCTTTGCAACAAAGCAGGGCGAGGACGAGCAATACCTGGCCCAGCCCGACAAGTATCCCCGAATAAAACGCCCCGGCCGCCGAGCCCAGGTGGAAATGCACTTTTACTTTGGAGCCCAGCGAGAAGCATCTGAATCCGACGGCGACCGAGCTCATGGCACAGATGAAGAGGAGGCTGTTGGAGACGATGGTACACAGTCCTTTCCCACTCAACTTCATTATATTCCTCCTCTACCTCTCCCGGTCCCTCTCCCTCCTTCATCCTCCTTCGTCCTCCTCATCAGCCCTTCTCGAAGTGCTGTCAGGTTGTGACATGATTCGCCGATGATGGCTCCTCAAAACGGGGATCTCGGGAGCCGCGCGCTCTCTCCCCCTATCCCGCTGCTCCAGAAGCGGATTAATTATTGATAGGAAGCGCGTGCCGCTCCTGCAGCACCAAGTCCCCAAATCAAACCTAAAGGTACCGATTACCCTCATGACCTCCACTCCCCCATCCACGCTGTTATATAAGCCTGCACATCGGCGGCTACCAGCGACTTCAGGGACAAATTCCTTGTTTTCTCCGACCATAAGAGGGTCAGTTTGCAATGAGGTAATATTATGGTGTCAAACTGCGTGTTGCAGAAAAAGGGGGCTCCCGGCGCGTGGAATAAGTTACAAAACGCTTATTTAAACTTGCCGAATTCCGCACCAGACTGCTGCTTTTGCGTGCGAGGCGCGGATTCAAACTAACTTTTATTATCCTCTTTCCCAGGTAAAGTCCATTAAACTTTAAGATCGTGGAACAACCGTGACGTGCTTATTTCAGAAATATGCAAGGCAGACAGAAACACAAATTAATGTCCACACATAGCAGGAGAAAATTGCTCTCAATTATTCAAATTATAATATATATTAATATATTAAAATACATAAAAATATTCTCGAGTACTATTCAGTATGATGGAGAAAAAAATGTTTGTTGTATTTATGTAATGTTTAGGAAAACACCTTTTCCTATAATAAATGCTGATCTAATTCTAGCGTCCTACACCGTACTGAGAAATATTGTCAGTCTAAAAGATAATTGGGCTAATTACATTAATATCATCCGTGTTGCACATTTTATATTAAATATAATTAGTTTAAATGGTCATGCGAGGTGAAAGTTGGATTTTTTTAGTTTTCACTTTTTTCTGCATTTCTTACTTATTTGCGTGGGTCCTACTCGCCTATTTTTTTTACAAGCTTGTGGATCGATATTTACTTTAAATAGGCAAGCATGATTACATAATGCAAATTACCCTGAGCATAGCTTTTGAGCACTTAAACGTATTTGTAATCAGTATATTCTGTGTGCCTTTTAAAGTAATCAATAATGATTTTCATAATTTATGCCGCCCGGATGCCAGGCGTCAGATGGCATTTTAGTGGATCCCTCTGTTATAAACAGCGAATTGGGAATCTCTTTAGCTCATAAACGAATGGTAAGCCCTTCACTGATGTTACGTTCCTGGTCCATCCGTGAGGGTGGAGCAGAATAAAATCCAGGTGGCAGTTTATATGGTTAATAAAATGCAGGGACTGCCAGTTAGTCTGCTCTAAAAAATTTTTAGCTACGATGGTTTTACTGGCTCATAAATGCCTGTCGCACACAGTGGTTGCAGTTTTGGCGTTGGCTTTATTGTTAGATGTAACTGTATTAAAATAGCCTGTTTATGAATATCTGGCTAATATGTCCGTCTTTTTATATGCATGAATGCAATCGGGCACCATCTGACGATACACAAAGTTTTGTAATCAAGTGCGGTAGGTGTGTTGTTTTAGTTTGTTTGTTTGTTTTTATTAAAGCAACCATCTGTGGAAATAAGTCCAGTTCAGATGATCAGAGCCATACTTTTTGTTTCATAGGCTTTCCGACTGAGGTGAACCTTGGGGCAAAATATCCACTTTTGGCTTGTTAAGTCCAGGCCTCCTGCAACCCAAACCGGGATCAGGCGGTTAGAAGATGGATGAGCTCGTTAACTTCGAAGCCTGCAAACATGGAAAGAGTGGCCCTGTGATTTTGGAGATGGGTGCTGCCGCTGGTCTGGGTGTAGGGTTGATGTCGTGCGTCCGGCGGCCGCATCCTGTATCTCTGCCCGCGCCGCTGATGTGCGCATGATTCATCTTCTGCTACCGCTTTTCGAAATGAAAGAGTATCCTATTTTGGGGATCGCTTTTGTGCCCGGCGAAGAGTGACACCCAAGGGTTTGTTGGAAGCAGATCAGGAGCATTTCACAGTCTGGAGCTTAGGCTTTTGCTTAGATGCCTAGACCTGATTTGTACCGAAGATTGCCTTTATATCACGTCTAAGCGCCAGTGCCTTCCCGTGTCTCTTGATGAAAAATGGCCCTTTAGGACTTGTTATGAGTGCAGCGTCTTTATCTCGTGTGGGTTTTATTACCTTACACAACCTCTCGGGCTTCATGCTTGTGCGATGCTCAGTGTACAGATGCTTACATTCAGAGGAGTGGCATTGTACACATGGCACTCCTTAAGTCTTTATCTGAAGAGTAGATCGTATCAGGATGCCTAATAAAGGGTTTATATCCTATACCCACAGATGAACAAAACAGCATATTGTTGGAAGTAATTGTCATTTGTTATGGGACCAATTAATCCATCCATCTTGCCTTTATGGACCATCAAGCCACGGGCAGAGTTAGACCCTGGATGGAATGTCAGGCCATATACCCAATCAGACACAATTAGAGACACCAAATCACCCCCACTGCTTGCTTTTGAACCCACATGACATGGGGAGAAGAAACAAATACCACACACAGCAAAAGTGGGATTCAAACCAACAACCCTAGTGGGACGGAGCAACAGTGCAACCGAATGACTCACTGTTCTACCTGAGATTAATGCTCCCAATAACAGTGCGGCACAAAACACAGTTACAGCCAATACCACGGGTTCCAAGGAACCCTGGGAACTGTGCCTTTCCTATCAGTGTTTATTTAAGCAATGGGTTTTAGGCTCCAAGTCCTCAGCCGACCTTAATCTTGATAAGTGGCCATTAGAAGATAGATGGATATATTTTGTCTGACAAACCTCAAGGCATGATGATGGATCCCACTGTGATGTAAAAAGGAGGACGGAATAGGAAATGTAGGTTAACATGTCTGGGCAAAAAGATTGACTAGCGGTTGAAGTATGCATTACAGTGCTCCAATTGTAGCACGGAGCAGAGTACTTACCCTGTAGAGTACTACTCGTAGAGTACTACTTGTGGAGTGCAAATTGACTCTGAACCTGCAATAATCCAAATCTACAAATGGGTATAGGTAGCGACGAGGCATGCAGCTTTGTTCATGCGTCCAACAAGCAGGTGGTGGCTCCCATGCATTTTAAATTGCGACGACAGAGTGACCCTCGCTCATGATTTGCCAAAGGCCAATGGAGCAGCCGCATCCTGGACTGCGCTGTTGTGCCAGTACAGCCGCTGGTGCTCCTCAGAATTGTGGAGTGTTCAAGCCATGTCACCCACACGAGCCAAATTTCCCCAAGCGTGGATGACAGTCTTAACATAACCCCCTGGCCACGGATGGCACCAGTCCATCTACATACTCTGCTAGATGATGTAAATGCATAGCAGAGCATTTAAGCAGGCAAATGGGCCAGATTGAAAGCAGCTGTGGCTGATCTACTCATAGGAAGGAAGAATGTTTCCTCTCTGGAGACAGATGTGTAACGACAAACTGAGCTCTTTCATTTCGATAATGCCCCCCTAAATGCACGAAGCACCAAGTTCCTGTCACTGGAACTAACAATTATCCCTACTGAGCAAATAATCGCAGCAATTAGCTGCTGATCCGCATGTCAGATTGACTCGTTAGTGCCTGCGGCGTGACATCTCAATTGCCCTGCAGTCAGATGGTCTCCTGCAGACCTCTCTGATCTTTATCCAGTGATAGGGACCACGTTCTGAGGACATTTATCGCACTGCCATTATACCGACCACTGATTGTCACTGGGACATCGAGGCGGTCAGGATGGGTTGCACATGCCGATGGTGTGTGTGTGTGTGTGTGTGTATTTGTAATTAAACCTGTGACTTTTTACCTTGCGGGAACATTTTTTTTGGACCCCACAAGGATAACCTACATTTTATAAAAATCTGTGAATGCAAGCAAAAAGCTAAAAATGCCAAAAGTCGTGTATTTTGTTTGGTTACTTATGGTTAAGGTTGTTATAGTTGGGATTAGGGTTATGCCCATAGAAATGAATGGAGAATCCCCATAATGATATAAGTACATGGATTGTGTGTGTATGTGTGTGTGTGTGTGTATGTTGGATCAACTTGAATAGTCAAGTTCTACCTTTCATTGTTCCACAACGTTCCAGGCAGATGTCTGTTCCAGGGACAGCTGGTAAAGAGGAAGTCGTGAGCCAGCAGAGACATTCCTCCATCTGCCTTCACAATGCAAAGACCTCAGGCAGGCCGTGACACGGGTCCAGCTCACAATGCAAAGACCTCAGGCAGGCCGTGACACGGGTCCAGCTCACAATGCAAAGACCTCAGGCAGGCCGTGATACGGGTCCAGCAGGGGCTATTGACACTGGAGCGCTGTGTACAGTCTCTAGATTCCAGCTGCTAAGCCCCAAACTTCAGATCAGAAGCTATCAGCCACAGAGCCAACACAGCTACTTAAGAATTGCAGGGTATTGTCCTTTGTGTGACCCACGGCTTGTGCGTGTCTCTCCCCGAAGCGAGATTCTCTCTCTTGCCCACATTGACATTTTTTCTCTTGCCGTTTGTGAGTTTTTAAAATCTTCTGCCTTACTCATTTTACGATCCCACGCACACTTACATTCTCCAGATCTTTTCAGTACTTTGACCATGTGGTCATTTGTTATTATGCTGTCCAGCTGTTTTCTCCAGACTGACCAGACCAAAAATATCCTCTGCCTTTCATTATATCCACTGTTTTTAACCTGATGTATTTTTTCTGATAAACAGAGCTACTGGAAGCATGACGGCTCATCGATAACACTGTGCCTTCTCGCCTTCATGGATCAGCGTGTGGAGTGTGTCTCTCTCCCCTGTGATTACTTACATTTCCTCCAAAGTCTGTAAATTGGCACCTCCTGATTACCCATATCGTGTATGTGCACCTTTTGATGGACCGACATCCCATCCATAGTTTGTTTCGGGACAAGCATCAAGGATGCTGTCTTTGTGCTTTGGATAAGCAATTATGAGAAATAAATTGATGGATGGATGGATGTTCGGCCGAGAGAACCAACAGCGACAGTTCCCGTTAATGTTTCTTGCAAGGCTTTCTGCAAATTGAACTTGAGTAAAAACTTATGTTACTTTAATTAAATTGCCACTCAAGCTGCCAGCATCTATAGCCTTGTGGTCTAGGCTGAGCCGTCTGTGACCTCAGAACGTAGACTGGAATGTGCCTTTGACTCGACACAATGTGTGTGTGTCGGCGGTAAGGGCTGGAACAATAAGGCAGCAACAAGATATAAAGATGTCGGCTTTATTTTCTCTTCTTTTTTTTTTGGAATCTAAGATGGGTTGCCATGGAAGCAGAGAGAGAGATAGAAACTTTCTTCCTGTTAAGAGTACAGCTAAAGTCTGTCATATTGCTCAGCGCACACATAAATCACGGTGCCTTCGTGCTCCCGAAATAGGCCTCTTCCCAAGCAAAGAGGAACAAGGCTGCACCAGGCAGTCAACAACATGGATCCCCTTGCGCAAGGAAGGGCTACATTAGCGATACGACGCCGTCCACGTTTCTGTGGCCTGTCGGCGGCTGTCTCGGGCTCTCTGCTGGCATCGAGCGCTGATCGCATGTTCCCGGGGAACAGTGGACCCAACTCTGCCACTGGGCTGAGAAACTTGACTCGACTCGACTGTATGTTCAGTCCCCGCTGTTGCCGAGCAAAAAAAACGGCGCCGTTTTTGCAAGACAGGTGTGTGTGGTCTACGACACACCTTCCTGATGGGCTTCTTTGCAAAGAGCAGCCTGCATTGCCGCGTTTCTGATAGGAGTTAGACCCGGCATTTCTGAGGCTAGCGGCTAATCCGTTTATGATTATTTTGCTCCCCACCAACCCTCTCTGCCCTAATTGCTCTTCACCGTGCAGTGATAGATTTATCAGACTGCCAATACACTCGGCTAAATAAAAAACGCAAGGTTAATAATCGTTTAATTGCCTTTGGTGTTATGGATAATACGCATAAGGTCATTTAGCCATACTAGACATTAACAGCTTGAGGGGGTCAGGAACTGAAGACGCGGGTCTCACTTGCAGAAATGCATTTCACGTTGTGTTGAGAGGAGCAGGGAGACTCGCAAGGACGATTCGCTGCAATTTCTGGCATTTACCAGGACGTGTCGTTGTCGGGTGACCGTGACCGTAAACGGATGGGGTTGACAGGTGAGAAACTCGCGATACAGCAGCTGTTTAAAATGCAACGCTGGCATCACTGAGCAAAATAGCACGGCCACCGGCCGGTCATGATCCGGAGCTCTGTAGCCACTTCCAGTCACCAGCTGCTCACGATCAAGACCTCTGTAAACATTTCGGATCACCAGCTGCTCACGATCAGATGCTCTGTAAACATTTCGGATCACCAGCTGGTCACGATCAGATGCTCCATGCCCAGCAGGAGTCACCAGCTAGGCAAGATCAGGAGCTCCGTGGCTTCCTGAGAAATGTCGGCTCCCTGGTCTTACAGACAAACTCTACAACCTTCACCCTGCTGCCCAGCGTCGCCTGGTTGTCAGCTGGATGTGGGCACGTGGAGGAACATGGTCTCTGCCCTCGTCGCTGCCTTCAGCAGACAGTTGCTGCAGTAAGGACGAGCAGAAGAATTAAGAGTCATCTAAATGAATATGAGGGCAGAAATGCACATCCACACGAAGGTGGCGGATGGCACAGTGCTTATTTAACAGTAGATGCACATAGACATCTGAGCAGATGGCACAGGAGATACGAGAGTACAGATTAGCTAACAGCCATACAGGTTCTTCCTCTGTTAGAAGTTTAAAAAAAGAATGAGCCATTCATTGTATGTACAGGCAGACTGGTGGGTAGTACAGACAGGTTCCGAACACCTGAGTCAGAGCACATAAGTGGAGATTTCTGTGTTAATTCTCTATCTTACTCCAGTCAGTCGACAACAGAGGCAGGCTCACATTGGTCTGGACCACCAGCATACTGCCACATTCTAATTAATTTACTGGGGACAACAAACCAATTTACAGAGAAAACGATGCTCACAAACTTGGGGTTTGAGAGCAGGCTCGGTAAGAGCTGGGAGCCTGCAGTCTTCGCACAGGTGCAGTGGCCCTAAAACTTCTTCTGTAATGCCCCCCTTTGGAAGCAGTTAACCTTTCCTCGGATTTGCTGCATTTGATGTGTTTTATATGTATATATATATACATAAAATGACTGATCCAAAAATCGGGTACATCCCT
>JAODKM010000105.1:284156-298883 GCA_026780845.1 Petrocephalus sullivani | reverse complement strand
CGGGTACATCCCTACCCGATTTTTGGATCAGTCATTTTATATATATATATATACATATAAAACTCATTATAAACAAAATGTTTATATTATTAAACTGAAATAACATGACTAGCACCTATATGTCGTCTGTCACGCTTTAGGAGTAAGATCGTCTTCGTCACACGCTCTTGGCTTTGAGTGACTACCTCCGTCTGATTTATTTGTCTCAGATTTCCGTCTCCGGTCTCTCTTTCCGCCCCTACCCAAAATCTGTCCCCGTTTCACTTCACGTTCATTTTGAGAAAATTAAAAAATAAAAATAAAGAAAAAAAGCCAAAGGCACTCTTCGTTATTGCCCCCACTTGAAAAACATAAATTCAACTTCGGTTCTGCTACGCATTCTGTTGTGCTTTTCAGCCCCCCCCCCCAGTGCCACGGTGCCCCCCCCGGGTGTGAGGTGTGCCACACACTGTGAGTATCACTGCAAAGCCCGCGTGATCACTTTCAGTGTGTTCAGGCAGGACGGCGTGCGGGGGAGGGGAGCTAACCGCACCATAGTTCATTCCCTTTTAATTATTCGTATAATTCCTGTTTGACGACTGGCTGGCCCGCTTCCTTTGAAAAGCGCTGTTTCCCGTTAGCACCGCAGCCTGCAGAAGATGCTTGTTTATGTCTCCACTGTTTTGCGACTTTAATTGGTGGAGAGCAGGTTGTTTTCAGTATACTTAATACCCAGAGGTGTAAAAATGAAATGATGACAATTACTTCCAAGACTGCCTGCTGTTGAAGGTGTCCCCTGTGGTGGTGGGGAGCGCGGGGGGGGGAATATTCCTCATTTCCCGTCGATGTTTTGCATGCCTACGAAGCACGCATTGCGAGGTTCGGGTGCTGCCTGGTCCAGCCCGGGTGCTAGTACCTACCAGTAACGCGGCCAACGTCAAAGAGACGCCTTCGAAAACGACGACGGCGACTGGCAACCCCATGCACTCCATCACGGCATGATTTAACTCTACAAGAACCAAGAGAGAAATGAACGGGTAGTGGGTTAAATCGGTCAGTACCTGACAGTGCTAAGCAATCCCGCCCTCTACGGGGGTCGAATCCTCGTCTCCCCTGCCTCTAGGGTTTAGAATCCAGAAGTAATGATCGTTCATGCTGATGTCATCGGTGGTAGAATAAGAAAAGGAGGGAAAATATGGCAGTGTCGGGGGGCATGTGACTAGAGAGCAATTTAAATGTGTCATTGGTGGGGGGGGGGGGCCGGTGTGTGATTAATACTGGGCCGTTACTGACAAAAGATTTTTCTTTCACCATATCATGATATATAATACCGTAAAAGGATCTGGCCTGTTTTCCAATAGCACTGGTGACGTCCGCTTCCATAAGTACAGACGCATACACCCTTTGCTTCGCTCATCCGTCAGCAGTCGCAGGCTATGAGAGCACTTACGTCCCGAAATAGCGGGCTTAATAAGCGGAGAAGGCGTCCCCTCTGTCCCGCGGCTGAGCCCGCTGTTTGATAAAGGTTTACCTGTGCCATGACAAGGTGAAGAGGGAGCCGCGTGCACGTCTCTAGAAGTCATTCCGTGGCTCTGTCACGCCACACTAATGAGGGACATTTCAAGCGAGCTTCGCTTCAGGGGTCGCTAAGCAACCGTCACCTCAGTGAAGTTTAAAGGAGGTGCAAGAGGCCTCCTTTGTAAAGTTTATGGTGACATCAGGGGCTGGTGTCAGACACCTCGCTCTTTCCCTCTCGGGCATTAACTTACACTCAGTTAAACAACAATATTAATTATATGACTAAAGTGGAAAAGTCGTAGGCGGTCAAAAGAAATGTTTATTTACCTTTATTTTGCAAGTAAGTCGTATTGAGATAGAATCTCTTTTACAAGAGAGACCTAACCAAGGTAGCAGACATACAAACTTAGGACATGTTAAAATATGACAGACACAATATTATATACAACAAATTCACACATTAAACAGCTATTTAAACGCACTGGCCTCTCAGCCACGTCTCCTTCACCACATACATTGTGATGCCCTTAAATTCATCAATGGACGTTAACATGGTTAATTTTAGGCCTTTCTGCAGATTAATTGGTGTCGATGGTGCATAATAAGAAAATGCCGTTTTCCCTAGATTGGACAAAACTATTTATCAGGGTGTTACGTACACTTTTTCTTACAACAAAAAAAGCCAATTTAGCATTAGCAAATATACAAATTAAGAGTAACACAAAAACTAGTAAGGATTTCTTCTGTTCTCCCAAAAGTTACTTCGGTTCCAAACCTCTCCTCAGGGGCACACCAGCCATTCCATTATTGCTTTAAAATTCTGCACCGGGTCAATTAATTCATTAAATTACTTTAAAAAGTCAATGAGATATTGAGTAGCTATAGCTATAAGGTGTGCTAGCGGTTGAGTCAAAAAATACATGGCTGTATTGAAAGGTTGTTGCAAATACTGGGGTGATTTTAGCAGAAGTTTTGAAACGGCTAAGCTAGTCAACATGCGTAGTAAGGTAGCTTTACACCAACATGACGATCATGTAAACATTTTCTTTGGCTACCTAACACTTTTGCACAGTACTGTAAATAGACTTCACAGGAACACTAATGTAAAATAACGACATGCTGAAAATAAATGTAGTCTTTATGTTTTTGTTTAATACATGTTCTTTAGTATGTATTGTATTTTATGTGCTATATGATGACTAGAGTGATATGGGGGGTACAATCTGACTTACGTAAAATTTTACTTACGTAAGACTTTGTGGAACAGATTACTTGAGTCAGTCGAGAATTTTTAATTTACATTTATTGTTAATATTTTCCTGGACATGTCTAGCAGAAAGTGTACATACTTTAAAGAGCGATATATTCAATATATTCAAAATTATTAGTAGTAATAGATGATAAATAGGTACATAAATAAGGTTATAATAAATAAAACATACAATTATTTTTTTTAACAATTTTGGCTAAAGTGACATACATTGTTTTTGAGGAGGCAGGATCAATAATAATAATAGTAATAATAATAATAATTATAAATAATAATAATGTGTTTCTTACATCCCTTTCCCAGCAGGTTTTTATCCATTGCTTGGATGACTTGGAAGTTTGCAGTCAAGGAGGGAGCAAGGAAGGTGGCATTTCGTGTGTTTAGATCTTGACAGCGCAGGTCACAGCTTGACCCTCAGCTGAGATATGTGTAGCCTCCACAGTGATTCGGCCCACCAGGAAAATGCCGAAGGGTGCTTTCCGGAAGCAGTCGGCCGGGCCCCTGCCCTCTCCCAGCTCTGCATCTTAGCTGATTGACACGCAGAATAGATGAAGACCACGCGGTGTGGGCTTCCTGAAATGTGCCCGACCGCCTGACCCAGTGAGTGTGCGCCCCGATTCCGCTCACGGCAGCCGCTCTCGCTCCATTACCGGGCAGAGATTGCTCTTAAGCTGGAGACTGATGCTCTCATCGCTATCTGTGCCCCGTCACAAATTCTCTGCAGCGTACTGTGACTCAGAGTGCAGCCCGAGGTACAGGGAACGCCAGCTGACCGCCCATGTCACCCGTGTCCCACAGGGCAGCTTTTATCATCTCAGCTCCTACGGCCCTGTCACTTTCTCCAAACACACGATATCTAACATGACACCCAGATTAAAGAACAGACTACCGACAAATGCATTTGTGGTCACGGAGTGCACACCCACCTCCGTTATTACGCCTGAGACGCGAGTGTCACGTCCCATCCATCGTCTAGTCCCCAGAGCACCTGTAGCCTGTCCAGAAACAAAGCAAAACCAAAGTATTAGCAGCAAGGTCTACGGACATCGTGCCCGTGGGGAAAAATGGATGAGATGGTCAGACAGGAGGTCATGGAAGTGACGAGCAAAATTCAGGACTTGGGCAATTCTGAGGAGGTGGCCATGGATACAATACTGGAAATCTAGTGATGGGAAGAGCATTGCTTTGGTTGGAGTTTGCTGTCGGGACTCATGACTATTCAGTGAGGCAAAGCTTTGCTGCCCCATTAGGACATCAACATTATAGAACAGAGCTAGATTAAACGACTGCATGAACAGCTGGCACATTCCTGAAATGGCATCGCGGTGGGTTTTGCGCTCTCTCGCTATGTTGGACTAGTTTCCTAGGGGAGGTTTATGTGTGGTTATTTTATTGGCCCTGATTGTAAATCCCCAAACACCATAGATTTCAATGCTTCACTTTTCCCCAACTAACTTGAGTTCCGTGTGGCGCCCTCTTGTGGCTGCAGACACCTCTGCCGTCATGAAGGACAGCCACTGCAGTCCCAGGCTGCTCCTCATTGATATTAGCAGGCCAGGCCATTGCACATAGGTGTCATCTATACCAGAAACACACTAAAGGGCCATGTCCTGCTACCCAGAAAGTCACACGTAATCTGAAAAACATTAAGGAAAGGGAACAGACAAAAACTGTCCCCGAAGTAATGGAACTACGTTTGCATTACTGGGACCTAAAACCGTTCCATAATTCCTCACACTGATTACTATTAAAACTCTCAGGGCTTGATTTATTTCAGCTCATAAAAGCTTACAAACATTCTGACATGCTGTGACTTTTAATTTTCATTGCACATTAAAATAAATTTAAACATGCTTTTTTCAATTATAAAATGCTTTGCGTGGGTACCAGTACCCACTATATACAGAGTATTAACACTCTGCTGCTGTGATAAATTCCTCATGTAGGGAAAAGATCCAGCCAAACTGGCAGCTGGCAGTGACTCCATACCCCGTGTGTTGGTTTTATGTCTTTTGCCATAGAAAACCTTAAAGAAACCTCTGGTTAATTATGAGTAGACTGTGGCATCTGGGAGGAAGCTCCTACATTTGCTTGTGGTGTTGTTGGTATCTCCTGCTCAGCTCGGCAGTGCAGTTCTTGGTAGGACCTGACAGCTCAGCTTATATGTGGTGATTTTTGAGCAAAAAAAAAAGAAAAACATACTTTTCTGATATGGAAAGGAACAAACTGCTCGACAGAAAAGATTTCTTTAATCAATAGTGTGCCTCTGAATTCCTCTGGCTTGAAGAGAAGCATTTTAATGTCACGGTGTAGAAGATCCTAGATGGTTCCTGTGGTCTGCCATGGTGAGGAACAAGCCAGTTAGCTGGCAGCAGATTCATGTACCTGAGAACGCTTGACTTTTTATTCTCACTCCTTTCATTTAGAAGAATTGATCTACATCACAGCAGAGCTTCCAGTTAGTGCCAAACAACGGTATAATTACAGAACCAGAAAGGTTTTTGTTTGAGGTGAGCGGTAGCTGTCTGAATGTGCTTTTACGAAACATTTTGTAGTATAAAGTCTAAGAATGAGTGGAAGCCTGTCACCCTCTAGGGGGCGCCTTAGCCAGTCGGCGCGGAGGACTTGCGAATACCAGGTTTCGTACAGCTATGTATCATCATCTCCGCAAGACTGTGCCCCTGGGCTTATTTTAAGAATTCCACTTACTAGTATCCCCAATGACACATCTGGAGGTGCTTTATTGCTTTGCTAAGGGGGTGGGTGGGTGGGGGTGAGTAGGAGTTCTCAGTTTTGTTTCATTAAAAATGCATGCAGTGAGTGGCTACAAGAGTCTGGCCGTTTCTAATGCTGATTCTAGTGCGTCGGCTCTGGCTGACTTTAAGCCAAGCCTGTAAATCTGCACTCGTCTCCCGTCTGTGGGTGTAGAAATCTGCAAACCACCACTTTTGATCTGCATGGATGATGCCGCCCCCCCCCCCCCCGACATTGGCCTTTTGTTCGTCGACTGGCCTTCCACACCGAACCGCGGTAATTCGATAACGTGTGAGGAGAGAGGCGTCCTGAGTGAGGCAGACGCCGGACTGACTCCCCAAACGTGCTGAGTATGAGACGGCTCGGAGCGACTTCTAGGGTCATTCTGCCAGAATGATGTGCCTTCTAATGGAGAGCTGGGTCGAGTCCAGACACTAAGATCGGCCCACAAGCACAATCATTTCCCTGGAGATCCAGGAACTCCGGAGGCTCAGCTGCTAATTGTATTGTTGTTAACCTGTCAATCTTCTTTGAGTACCCCAAAGAAGATTCATAAGCTCAGTACTGCACCCCACCAAACTCCTGTTATACACGCACGGTATGTCTATGTTTGGATGACACTTTACTTGTGGGGGCAGAAGGAACTTCAAAACTCGGTTGCTACTGGAATACAAATCACAAATGAATATAGTGCCTCATGAAATATAGATGGATTAATGATGAACATACATGAGACCAAGTAAAATGTTACCATATCTTTATAATGACCCGTGCACCTTACTCAGAACACTAATTTTTGTACCATTTTAAATTTTTTTTTTTTGTATTCAAATAGTGTGTGTGTGCCCTGTGATGGGATGGAACCCCGCCTGGGAGTATTCCCTACCTTGTGCCCATAGATTCCAGGATAGGCTGCAGACCCCCATGACCCTGCTTAACAGATGGATGGATGTTATTTCTTCTATTCTACCCCCCTAAATCTTCCTGGCCCCCCCCGTTACCGAGAGCTGGAGCCGGGCCTGCCAGGTAGCATAGAGCAGAGGGACACCCTGGACAGGATGCCAGTCAAATAAGAAACCGTTGACTCTACCATGAACACTATAGGTATTGTCAGGCAGAGCGGTGTAGCATCCCTTCTCTCCGTGCACACATCTGAGAGCCAGTTCCTGCTCTTCCCCCCACTTCCCTCCCCTGGATGATGCCCTTCCTTCATCTCGGACCTGTCTCTTAGCAGTAGTTGCTATCGGAGGAGGCTTTTAATTAGCTCGGGCAATGCATCCTAAATGGGAGCCAGAGCGCCTGCATTTCTCTCCATTTGCAGAAAAATATTAACAGCAAAAAAACCCCTTTGATGCAAAAAAAACCCCTATTCACCATGTTTAATGCGTTATATAACCCAAACCTCAATGTGACATCTACCTGGCTGAAATTAAGGTAATAAAACCCTTATACTGTGAAGATGGAATGTATAAAATATTCTTTAGGCCATTCAGCACAATGTTTTCCCATTTAGATTAATATTGATCTTGACAGGAAGACCGTATAACCCTAATCTAAAATCTGTAGACTGAGTACCACATTACAGAATATCCACAGACTTCATTCTCTTCATCAAATGAGAAAAGGAAATATTTAAGTTACATATTATTACTAGGCTTTTATGGGATTTTCATGTGGGTGCAGAATTTAATAACGGGCAGTGGTGATTTTCCAAAATGTTTGTGGTGTATGCCGTGGATTTTAATGCTGATTTTCATCACCGGCCTCCGTGGTATAATGGTAATTGGGCAGGCTTGCCTCCCTTTGTGACTGACAGATGGGGCCGGCGATCTCAGGCTCCGCGACCGGAGCCCAAGTGCACTGCTGTGGTCGGTTCAGCAGATAAAAGCAAGCCCCCCCATTCCTTACCCACACGCCTGCCTATTTACCGCACGACCAGCTAACCATGCACACCACCAAAACATCATGGCAGACTTCAGCATCTCCTAGGAAACGGGAGCAATAGGGAATCATCCTTCTCCGGGGCCACATGTCTCTACGGAAACAAACCACATAGAGTCACACGCGGTATTGAATAATGTACCACTGAGAAATAGCTGAAAATTAACATACAATGTTTAATCTTCATGTTATTCAACATTATCTATTGTGAAACACAGGGAGGTGGCATGGTGATGCAGTGGTTAGCACACCTGGGACCAGAGTTGAAGTCTCTGCCCAGGTTTCATGTGTGTGGGGTTTCTTCTGGGTGCTTCAGTTCCCTCCCACCCCCCCAGTCCAAAAACATGCTGAAGCTAATTGGAGTTTCCAAATTGCTCAGAGGTGTGCATGTGTGAGTGTGCCCTGCGATGGGCTGGCCCCCCATCCTGGGTTGTTCCCTGCCTCGTACCCACAGCTTCCAGGATAGGCTCTGGATCTCCCGAGACCCTGAACAGGACAAGCGGTTTGAGAAAATGGATGGGTGGGTGCATGGAAACATAGGGAAGCATTTTGCAGTTTGCAAAATAATTAGTGTGTGTTTTAGAGTGTGGTATTCTTAAATGAGTTTAAGAAGTGAGTCAAGGTAATACAGAGGATTAGAATCGGGTAGCTCGCTATCTTGCTAGTTTAACGGTATAGATGGAGGTGGACCGCAGCAGGGGGTGTTCATAAGCTGTTCCGTGGTTGAACCAATAGTAGCCAAAGCCAATAGCACCTGGAATTTCTTGCTGTGCTGGAAAACTTGTCAGATTTAAGGTAGTCTGGGCTAAATATAAGTGAACAAAGGTAAGGTCCATTTAAATTAGAGTACCTTAAAAATCCGGCTAAGCAAGAAATCCTGCTTTCTGAAACAGGCCCATGACGGGGGAAGATTCTGCATAAGCTCACTTATGGAAACCAAACCACAGAGGGAAATAAAACTGAGAGGAAGATAGGATTGTGTGTGTAAGAGGAGGTGCTTTTGGACCTGGGGGTGGTGTCAGTTTCCAACGTCCTGTGCTGCTTAAATGGCAGGTGAAACGCTGCAGTCATTTAAGGAGATGCCGAGATGCAGGGTGGTGAATCCGCCCCGCGCTGGAGTGCCTGGTCCCGCCCACTAACCCCCTTGCCCAGACACAGGGTGGTGAATCTGCCCTGTGCTGGAGTGCCTGGCCCCGCCCACTAACCTCCATACCCCACGCTGGAGTGCCTGACCCCGCCCACTAACCCCCATGCCTAGATGCAGGGTGGTGAATCCGCCCCACTCTGGAGTACCTGGCCCCACCCACTAACCCCCCATACCCCACACTGGAGTGCCTGGCCCCGCCTTCTAACCCCCATACCCCACGCTGGAGTGCATGGCCCCGCCCACTAACCCCCATACCCCACGCTGGAGATGCCTGGCCCCGCCCACTAACCCCCATACACCGTGCTGGAGTGCCTGGCCCCACCCACTAACCCCCATGCCCAGATGCAGGGTGGTGAATCCGCCCTGCTCTGGAGTGCCTGGAGTGCAGTGTTGACTCACCACTTATTCCAACACTGGCATCTTCCCAGCAGTTTTCTGTAGCCAGATCCTCTGTTTGCCATTAGTGTAACGACTCCAGAGAATCCAAAAAAAAAAGAAGACTGCTGTAACCCTTAAGGCTTCTAATGAAATTACTGTAATCATCTCTGCAGAGATGCTTGACATAATCCTTTAGCAATAACCACATAAGAATGTTATTTACATCCAAACGTGATCCTTTAAACCTTTTAAAGTTAAAAGAATCAGGTGTTCCTGTAATGGCGTTGAAAACGGCGACTTTTAGCATTTGAAAAGCTTGCTGTAAAGCTTTTAACATCTCCATTTAATATCCTAGATAAAGACTGGGATTCGAAATCGGATTGGGAATTCCCACGTGTGTGCGTGCACACAAATATATGCGTGTAATACGATTTCAATTTTGCATTAAAGAAATAAGCTACACCAGAAAAATCAGACAAGGTTTTGCTTTCAAAACAATAAATTTTGTCATCTGGTACAGCTGCTAAAACTAGTATGTCTCTATGGGCCAACAGAGGGCTGGATTGGCAATCGGGCACAGTGGGCATTTTCCCAGTGGGTCGATGGGCATGTGGGCTGGCAAAATTTACCCTAAGGGATTTTTAATCCCAGGCCAGCCCAGACCAATGTAATGTTTTGAAGGTCATATTGGGATTGGCACCTCCCTAATTACAGGCATCTGAGATGGTTCTACACGTCTTTTATAGAATGAAGCCCCAAAACAATGGGGGGGGGGAGGAAATACAAGATTCGCTTTTTTGTTTGGAACAATTATAATTAGTTCTAGCGTACAAAAGACATTACAGTCTACGCAATGCAGTTCAGTCATACAATGTTTTGGCAACATTTCAGCTGACGGTTAGAGCCCCTGTTCCCCGTCCAGGAACGAGACGTTCTTAGATGACCTCAGAACTGGACTTCTCTTCCGTGAGGTTAAGTGCATTAATTAATCCGACAGCTGGTTGCCAAATCACAAATTGCTGCGAGCACATGGACCCATCCCTGAACCGCACGCAAATTCTGACTCTGACATGGTTTTTGTTACTTCTGGTAAGCAGCCAAGGCGAACGCTAGCTGCATTCGACATCTCAGCCTAAAGACATAAGAAGTTTCTCTGACCAGCTACCCCCCCTGCCCCGCCCACAACCCCCATCACTCATTCAGGACAGGTGTTACCAATGTGGTAACCGCACTGAAGACCCTCGCCAATTTCGCACTGTGACAGTGGGGTTTGGGGGTCTGGGCCACTTGGCCCTCCTTAGTCATCGCTGGTCTTCTCCTTGGCCTCGGATGAGGCCCCTTCAGCTTCCTCTCTGGTGCCGTACTTGCTCTGCAGGGAACGACCAACATATCGCCAGTACTCTCTGCGGATGGTGTCCTCCTTTGCGGCCAGGAGTTCGCAGAGCTGTCGGGGAAAGGGGGAGCGTGTGAGAGAGAGAGAGCAGAATAGAACCAATCAAATCCCGGGGAGTCCTACAGCCAAGACCCTGATTTAAAGGGACAAGCAAAGCATATTAAATTCAACAGACTGGGGAGTTCAGTGAGAAAAATCATGCCAATAAGTGACAGCAAACCCAAACTGATGCTTTAAAATGAGCCAGTCCCCCCCCCCCACACCCTTTATAAAGACGATGTTCTTAAAATAAGCATCTGTGTGATTTTTTATTTCATTTTATTTATTTATTTAATACGGACTGAAATAACCCCTTAACCTGTCTGTACCCTGTCTGCAACTGTGATACATTTCTGAGGTTCGGGCCCGCCGTCTGACCCGCACTGACAATTACGGGCGGGGGGGTTGGGTGTGCCTTGACAGGGACGTCCTCCCACGGAAGCCAATCAAGCCCAATGTTTGTGGCATATGCGAGCCGCCGGGGCGATATTCGTAACATGCAGGAATACACGTCTCAGCAAGGGAAGGTGGAGGTTGCTTTGAATTCTGGATTTATTCCCAGCATCCTTGGCATTCGGCTTTTCTCAAAGGTGCCCCAGAGCCGTGCACGTTTTATTTTCCTGTAGAAAACCACTTTTAGCTCTCCATGCTCTCTTTTCCAATACAACCTCATTTTTTGACCAGCAGCTGGGAAGACTGTCAGGCACAATCCTACACAAAACTCCATGTTGGGGATCCCCCACTCTCCTGTAATAAAAGGATCTTCGTTAAATGGGTCTGCAAATCCCTCTACGTGACGTCACTGGGCCCGATCTAGGTCACCGTACAACCCCCACCTCCAAAGCAGCGGTGGCCCCTCCAAAGGTCAGAAAATCATCAACGCAATCTCAGCTGTGCAGTTATTGATGACATTCCCGCGCAGCCAGGCAGATGATTAATGCAGGTGTTCTCACCGAGGCTCAAATTAGCCCAGCGGAGCTCGACAGAAATCTCCGGCAGAACAGAACACAGCAGGCCCTCCACCCCGTGGAGGACAAGGCTCGTTAGCGATTTTCTTTAATGGAACATGTAGCTGACTACATCCCATCCAGGGTGCACACCAGCCTTTTGTTCTACGCTGCTTGGGATTGGGCCCAGATCTGTCGTGAGCCTGACCATGATACGCTGTTAGAAGATGGATGGATGGATGATCCCAAATAAACACAAATAGATTGTGCAACACAGTTGTAATGCTGTACGAACATCTACCTAAGCACAACTGCTCTCCTGCTAGGATAAATTGAATATTAAAAAGGTTTAAGTCCACCCTCAGCAGATCCCTCAATGTTCTCTCCTCCAGGAGAACCATTCAGGCTCCCACCCACACGCGGTGCATCAGGTCTCCCCCCACCTCCAAGGCCTTCTTGAGGGTGTCCTCTTGGCTACCGCTGGCACTCTCCAGCGCGTCCTCATAGATGTCCACCAGAAAGGCCGTAATGTAGGGAGAGCTGAAGCTCCTCTGCATCTCCAGCAGTTGCTCCAGAAGCCCGCTGTACATGGACATGCCCCGGTCCTGGAGGATCCTACGGGGGGGGGGGCATAAATAAGCCAGCACCTTTTAAGATCAGAAGTCACTGCCGTACATAAACAAACCGAAACACTAAACCATCATCTAACAACCCAGAATTATACTTACAGCAGGAAATTATTAAAAAGGTTACATTATACAGAAAATCAAGAATTTTTAGATCGAGTCTAGACTGGCTAGATCAGAATGCCTTATACCACTTGCAAAAAAAAAGAAAAAGAAAAGCCCGCACTAATGGACAAGTAATGTCTCAATCGTGAATTTCTCTTTGATCCCTTACAGCAACTCTTCAGGAAAGGAAAGTGTTCTAACACACACGTTCATCTCTTTAAAAATGCATCCTGACCAAACTGTTCGATCTTCAAACTATATAAAAGACACTAATTCACAAAAGAGGTCATTAAAGCTGAATTTAATTCTGTTCCCTCCGCAATACAAATGAGTCACCGCGTTTAAAATGCTGATTATCAGTCTCCTCCGGGGGATCCTTTTGTCCCTCTTAGCAGACTCACTCAGTGCAGAGGAGATCTTTCTTGCACGTCTGGAAGTGTGTTATCATTTATTCATGGGGGGGGCACATGAGGTGCCCCCATTTCAAAGCTTTGACAGAAATGCATCAACTGATATACATTTGTAGGCAGCCGCCGACGAGCATTACACTCCAGTCAGGTAACAGACGTATGTTATATGGAACGATTATGACTGACCGACAATTATGACAGACAGACAGACAATTATGACAGAGAGACAGATGATTGACAGACAATTATGACAGACAGACAATTATGAGACAGACAGACATACAGACCGACCTGTTACACTTTGCATTCTAGATATATGTGACATGCATCACAAGCCCCTTCAATATTCAACAAGGCCATTTCATTTTGATATTAAATTTACTAGGTACGCTGAAAAAAGGTACCTATACTTAACAACAGTAAACGAGTTATTGCATGTTTTCGAAGATTAAAATATTGTAGCGGCGTTTCCCTCATCATATATACTTCTACAGTAAAATAATCAAAGTCATGCTGGCATATCACAAGCCTTATTAGAGCAGCGTGTTTAGGCTTATTGGACAGTATTTCACGCGAGGTGCTTCCAGGTAAGATTTAAGCAAACACGGCAATAAGGATAATAGCGGCATCTACTGTTCACACATGGAATTACATCACATTTTTCCTCCCTTACATTCCTTTGGTATTATTCATTTATTATCGTTATAAAAAAGTCATTATCACATACCCTTTTAAGTAGTTCCAGGCACTTTCATTGTGTGGAGCCTTTTTGATCTGTTCCAGGCTGTACCTGCAGGAAAGATAAGCCTCAATTCAAATAGGCCGAAGAAGTTATGAGATAAAACATTAAGGACGTAAATGCCACCAATAAATAACTATTCGGTGTAGGACAAAGCAGACCATGGGCGAAGGGCTTCTGTACAGCATAATCACTGGGGGAGAAACGGAAGTCTGGCACGAGCCATCAGAGGCTCATCCCAAAGGTGACGGAGATGATGTCAGAACCGTACAGCACTGGCATCGCTCTTTAACCCAGAGGTGGAAATTCCAGGTCCGGAAAGCAGAAATCCAGATCAAGACTTTGTTTCAACCTACCAGTTGCGTGTCTGTGACTCTTTATACTCAACTGGTTAGCTGGAATAAAATCTCGGTGGACAGTTACTGCACTTCTCGGTCCAGCACGGCCCTGGGCGAGGCCCGTGCGAGCGGCCAGTCCTGGGCCCTTAAGCCGGCACTTACTGCACTTCTCGGTCCAGCACGGCCGGGTCTGAGTAGCCCGTGGTGTGTGAGATGACGAAGTGCCTCTGGTTCCAGGCCGAGTTATTCCTCACGTCCTCCACCAGCAGCTGCTCCACATATTCCAGCTCGCCATCCCAAAGCTTGTATTCCTGGCCAAACGGTCGCAATCAGCCACGCCCCTCACAGCCAAGCACAACCACAATACACCGGATCCCCCCCCACCCATGCCGTACTCTCACAGACACCTGGTCAACAAGAGCTGGCATTCAAACAACATGCTGTATCAGGACAAACACCGTTGCCAAAAATGGAGCCATGCGTGAGACACGCACACCGACTGCCTGCCAGGGGGCCAGGCTTTAAGTATTTATCAACTGCTACCTGAACCTCTTACATTTAAACCCCACCAACACCTTCAAAACACAAACAGAGGTGATTAAAATTTAAAGCTTATTTACAGAAGCAGATGTGAGAGACCTCATGGGAATGCCCGCCGTGTTACTCTGACACTGCTCAGCTTTGCGATTGGCCTTCTCAATTTTACATTACTTTATTATTAATTAATTTACTTTTAAACAAACAAAAAACTTCCACAAGGGCAGAGTGCACATCTATTGAATAAGACCACTTATACCCATTTATTGAAGTATAATTCCATTTGTATTGGCTTACAGTTTTAACTACAAGCACAGGGGCCCGACTTCACAATTCAGCTCCTGAGTGAGGCCCTTAACCCCAATTGCTCTAGGGAGCGGACGGCAGGACTTTCTTGATTGTATGACACTGGATAAAAGTGTCACCTAAATAAACATGTAATGTACATAAACCGTCAAGTAACACTCAGGTCCTTAGCAACAACCATAGCTTCCTAGTGCAGAGACAAATGTCTCACCTGGATGACCCACTGCCTGTGCTGCCAAGCATGTCTCACCTGGATGACCCACTGCCTGTGCTGCCAAGCATGTCTCACCTGGATGACCC
>JAODKM010000105.1:240820-264651 GCA_026780845.1 Petrocephalus sullivani | reverse complement strand
TGGCAGCGTCTCACTACAGGAAGTGAGACGGTCGTGGTTACAGCCACTACCTCACCACCAGCGGAATTTAACCTGCCTACTGTGAGTCCCTCTGCTCCGGAAGCACCTCTGACAAAAGATGATGTGGAGAGGATTGCTTCGGAAATTGTAGAGAATTGGCATCACAGCAGAAAAAGACCACAAGATGTGACCAGGCAAAATCCCGCTTCCTCCATTCATTTCTTTAAAAATCAGTTCCATACTTCTCCTGCTCTCAGACGGTCTTCCAGACCCATGCAGGCGAGGGTCTCCCTGATCCCAGGAGGAGCTTCCAGGACAAGAACACGAGAACAGTGTCCCATTGGGTGTCTGGAGGTTCCACCACCTACCACTGAAGCAGGGCCCTAACAGCCCCCATATGCATACTGGCTTTGCTGGTGTTTGAATATGCACCAGCCGCGTTTTAACATATGGTTATCATAACTTATTACCCACAAATCCGACCCCTTGTCATAGTCGTGCGGGGGCGGAAGCAGGCCAAGATACTAACCACTATACTAACAATGTGGGAGTTTTGTTGTTTAATAGTTTTTTTTTCTATGATGTTTTATATTTATGTGTGAATGTTTTGAAGGACTTATTAAAAATGTACTTGGTTAAATGAAACGCACGGTCCGCTAAACCTGGGTCTGTTTAAAATCCTTTGCATAATATGTACGCACTTTTTAACAATCGAAAGGGAAATTATACTAGTTTTCCTTGATAAATTCAGGGGGTGTTCCACAAAGCTAATTAATAGCGCCAGCCTGGGGTGCGTTTCCCAAAAGCTCCCTTTAGCAACTAATATACACTACTCACAATAAGTTAGGGATATCATGTACATAAGTGCTTTTTTTATTCACTATTCAGTAGCGGGTGTTTCCACCATTTGCCGCAATGACAGCTTGACAGCGACGTCTCATGCTCCTTACTAGCCTCATGATGTTGTTCTGAGGCAATGCGATCCGCTTTTCCACAAGTGCTACACGCAGTTCTGCCAGGTCACGTGAGGGTGGGGTACAATCCAGTCTCTGCTTCAACTGGTCCCAGACGTGCTCTATGGGGTTCTATGGCAGTTGCATGACGATGTTTGAGTGCATAGGTCCTTAGGTACTGGTCATCGTTGCGGTCAATCACTCGTGGGGCTCCACTCCTGAGTCTGTCATGAACTCTGCCAGTTGTTCTGTGTCTTGATGCAAGTCTGCTGATGACACTTTGAGACACACCAAGTTCACGAGCAACATCTGACTGCCTGCCAGCGACCCGAAGGCGCGCCATGGCCAAGTGACGTCGTGTGTTCATGGTTGTTTGAATGATGAACTTGGAATGACTTACTGTCAATACCAGCTTTTTATACCCACAGAATGTTGAAATTGATGCCACATTGAAAAGGGTTGTGTTTTGGTATTGGCCCCAATTTAAGGCACACCTGTACACAATGAGACCATTACATAGACACACCTCATTTTGTGTTTTCCATCACCCCAATACAATTGCCTCCCTATCCCAAAAATGTCTGAAGTGAAACAAACACCATATGTATGACATCCACTAAGTCTCTCACAATATCCCTAACTTATTGTGAGTAGTGTAGTTCGACTCATTCAGTTGCGTGGTTTTAGCCATGTAAGTTGCTATTGTCGTTAGCAACTATACTTTTGGGAAACGCACCCCAATTTCCCCTCTGGAAATCGAGTTCCGAACCGATTCTTTGAGTTAAACAAATTCACCCTGCTAGCGGTGTTAGTTATAGAGCAGCACATTCCGAACATTAGCAGCTTTCATATCCGTATTTGTTTACCCAACACCTAATTTGCTTACGCCTCTGCCAAAATGACTATTTTAACCATTGTTAACCATTTTAATAATATAATTTCCAGTACATTTTCGGCGGGGATGTAGCTCAGTGGTAGAGCGCATGCTTTGCATGTATGAGGCCCCGGGTTCAATCCCCGGCATCTCCAATTCATATGTTTTCTATTTGACAACACAGTGAGAGAAACGGCTGAAAGTTAATCAGTATTGCCAATCCTCCTTTACGCTTTTACTATGGATAGCGTAGCACATGAGAATGGATACAGTTTGCGAATAATGAATAGTAGATATCAAATGGTAAGTGTTTCGATCTGCTGGAAGTTCACAGTAAAAATGATTCATGTGATTCCCTGGTGTAACAAGACAAATTAAAAGACGTTTCACTGAAAAGAAATGCTTCGGTTTTAATGACACTATATATATTTTACAAATGGTTTCAGTATCCACATATTATAAAATATGATATACGTCAATCAGTTTATTATCACTGGCTTTTCAGTAGAGAAAATGAAACTGCACCATGTCTGAACAATGTTCAAGATAGTCTGTAATGTTGCATAACTTTATAAAGAAAAGTGTTCATAAATCAAAGGTAAGATAGCTACAACACATTCAACCTTTAAATAAATAAAACTATTCAAATAAATGAAACATTTCCAAATAAAACCATCAGCTGTCAGTTTCAAAACGTAACTGTTGTCATTGTGCTGGTAACATCAGAAGGATTTTTAACCATGTAGGCCTATAGGAACTGGGAATTGGCTAGCAGTGCATTTTTTAAAACACAAACAAACACACAGTGAAAGAAAAGAACCGATGTGGCTTATGTTCATCCATAATATGTTGGTAAAAAATATACGATAAGGTGGCTATGGGGATCCATTTGTGCCAAAAATATTTCGATATATACGGCATAGATTGTTTAAATGTCCAAGACATGCAGGTAATGGGGAAAAATATTAGTTTGAGCAAATGGCTAAATCATTTAGCGCAATGAGACCCACTTTTGCATTGTTCGCAACAAATAAATAAACAATAAATAAATAAAGCCTTCAATGTGTCGGACCTAGATTGCCTTATAAAATTTATTTGCACAATTTCCGCATAGATGCAGAATTTTTCAAGAATTGAATCGCGATGCATCACACAGACGCGCTTGGAACAGTTATGCTACATTCACACTGCGAGCGTCAAAGACGCCAGCCGTCGCTTTCGCCGCCCTGAACGTGACGCTGGCAAACGCCGGAGACGCTCTCTGACGTCATGGAGTGGGCGGGGACAAGCCGCTCAGAATGCCCGGCTCTGGGAACTTTTAATCAGCGGCAAGGCAAACAAACGTGTCGCATATCTTTGTGTCGACTGCCGATGGGATATTTGTCAAAGCACGTGAAATTATGTTAAGACAAACACTACTGTTATGAATAAATAACGTTAAAGTTATCGACAATTCGCACTGTTTTAAATGCTATAGCGCCAAAATTGGTATGTGATTTGCTTTCCTTTCACGAAAACATATATATATTTTTGTCTATGCCTCATTTTAATTTACGTCAAATAAACGCAAACAGCGACACGTCAAAAATATTTCAATAAAATACTATATCTTTGTATTGAAAGTTCCTTTTTAACATAAAAACGCAAGTCTATGTGGGTTTTTTAAACGCATAGATTTATGCCACGGGCATTTTTTACTGTGTCTAGAAAGTAAAAACTGCCATGTGGAGACGTATTTCGTCTCACGGTGTATACCTCGGTGGCATTCCATACACGTTCTCCTATATTGTGCGTGGGAACAGTTGGGTCGGAACAAAAGTTTACGCGCTTATGTTCTGCGGAGCTCTCTTTAGCGGAGCGTCTCTACATTCCCATTGGTTGCCGCCCACCGCGTCATAGATCATTACCATAAAGTTGACTGGGATTCAGCTTCTCTTTGACGCTCTCGCCGCCCAGATCGCGACGCGCCGCGCCGCCTGCCGACGCGCCCTCCCATAGAGAATGAATGACTTCCGGTCGCGTTGACGCTCTCGCCGCTCGCAGAGTGAACGTAGCATTAGACTAATTTGACCTTCAATAACACATGAGAATGATATGATAAAGCAGGGCGAGAAGCGAAACATTACAAACATCACATCAGGACGACATTCATTACAAAACATCTAAACGACAAGGAGAACGACGCATCAGGGCGACAAGCATAACGACGCAGTCAAACGACGAGCATGACGACGTGTCGACATGTTCGGTCGTCATGCAATACAACAGTACGACAGGGGGCGTTAGGACGCCAGAAGTACCGCGTAAGGTCTACTTGACACAGACAAATGTTTTATCAGGCGAGCAATCGACATAGACAATCTCATTGTAAAAATACATCTGTCACAGACAAATGTTTTGTTACATGCTCAGACGACATGGACAGTGTACGACTGACATATTTTTGGCGCAAATTGAAAGCTCATATACGTATCGACGTATTTTTGGCACAAATGTAACCCCATAGATGGCTGCGTGTTGCAAGTGTTTAAATATAGCAAAGAAAGTAACTCGTACATCCATAACAGTACAAGAATGAGGTTATGTTTGATCGCATTCTTTTAAAAAGGATGCTAAGTATTTTGGGACCAGCCAGTTTGACTAAAATGTTAATATCATCGGTACTGGGACGGCGGAAGAAATGAGATAATCTAGTCCCCTCCTTATGGGCAGAGGTGTCAATTTCAGGTCCAGAAAGTAAAAATCCAGACCAGGATTATGTTTCAACCAATCAGTTGAGGATAAAGAGTCACAGTCACAACGTGCTCAACTAGTTGGTTGAAACAAAATCCTGGTCTGGATTTTTTACTTTCTGGCCCGGAAATTGACATCTCTGCTTATGGGCGAAGTCCTGTTCAGATCCCCTGGCCGCCGTCACTCACACCGCCTGACGTTAACACTGAGCTTCTGTATCAGTAGGGAGAGCTCTTCGGTCACCTGCGATTTCTCTTCCAGCAGCTCGTACCGGAGGCTGGAGATGTCCTGCTTGATTTCTTTCAACTCACCTGGGGGGGGAAAAAAAGTCGAACAGTCGCACCGGCGGAACGAAGCGCTCGGGGCATGCGCTATTTTCGCGGATACCGAAGGGAGGACGCCTACCTTCGTTAACTTCGTCGTTCTCTTTGTCGACCTGCGCTTTCAGCACGTAGCGTTTGATTAGGCGCTTCATTATCTGCTGCAATAGAAACAGACACAGGTATACCCATTTCAGAGACGGAGCCATCGCACTGGCAGCAGCCGAGATGCGCTACGTGGGGCCCCTTGCCTGATAGCGAGTGGGCTGGTTTGGCACCCCCCCGAAACTCTGTGCCTCGGCAATGCGCAGGCTTGACCGGGTCCCACTGAAGAGGTTGAGCTGCAACCCAAAAAAACAAACTAGATAAGGACTCTCTTATTTTCACGACAAAATCTGGAGTGTTACCTACCGTCAGAGGTAGGCTACAGCTGAAGGAACAGTTCAAAAAGGCCACTTGGATCTGTATGGTATCCACTGAGGACACCATTGTAAACATTATATAAACAAATTATATCAAATCATTTTGAGTAGTGGGTCAGGGGCTTATTTAATTACGCTCAGGGAGTTTTTGTGTAGCTTAACAGGATCAAACACTCAGTTAGTCTACTTCTCCATAATTGTCTATCCCCTCTCCCTGAAACATATCAAATAAACTATACTGTAATGACCCTAACTGTGAGTCTTACTTTGGATGTTGATATTTAGCCCTTTCTCTAAATTAGAGTATTATGGGTTTGATAAGTCCTGGTATGAGTGTGGCCTTAGGCTCATCTTGCTGTATTTATCCTCCAAAACTGAACGTGAACATGCCTGGTGTGTCCCATTACCCTGGATTTGGAGTGGTTCATCCCCAGCTCCACATCCTGCTTTATCCTGGGCCGGCAGCAACGGAGCAGGCTAGCCAGCCTCCTGATGCTCTGAAAGAGGGTCT
This sequence comes from Petrocephalus sullivani, assembly GCA_026780845.1. Taxonomy (NCBI): domain Eukaryota; kingdom Metazoa; phylum Chordata; class Actinopteri; order Osteoglossiformes; family Mormyridae; genus Petrocephalus; species Petrocephalus sullivani. Next base: position 258,838 of record JAODKM010000105.1, on the reverse strand, counting down.
TTGGGCTGGGCACAATGCTAAACGGAGGCGGCAGCGTCTTTCCCATGTCAAAGTAAGACAGCCAGAGCTTGGAGCGGGCAAATTTCCACTCCACATCCGCGTCGTCCTGCGGGAGACCCGGAAACCCCAGCTGAACGTTTTGATGGTCTCCGCATTAAATCACCAGCAGTTTTTGCTGTGAAATGACTCATCACGCCTCAAACCGGACAATTCCTAGTTACTCATTTAGATCACCAACAACAACAACTCACCTCTATCTCTTGGTAGGAACTGTTGATCATCGCGATGAGCATATTCAGGAGAACAATCACCATGGTGACATTATATATCCCATAAAGCACGTAGCCAATATTCTCTATGAACTTGTGGTCGTACTTCAGTACCACTGATGACACCTCGGAGAGCCCGAAAATGGACCAGAAGAGAGTCTTGAAACTCTCTTCAACTCTGAAGCACAAGAGAGACAAAGGATATGGAAAGGGGGCACATTTTAAGAGACTATTGTAGCTTGTCAGTATTTCCTGTATGCCCCATAATTCCTTCCTGAATAAACGGCACTCTTAATATATGTTTACAGGCAACATTCATTAAAGAAACAGTACTAGTGTATGTGGAAATTATGCAGAATTCAGAAACCTGCAGGTCGGGGTGTCACTGGATTCTTGTGGCCCAAGGCACCAGATCTTAATATTCATTCTATGTTTTACAATCAGACCCAATAAATAATCAGACCTTATCTAGGAGAAGCATTACGCACTCACGTGGTAAAGGCTGGGTTGGTCTTGGCTCCAAGGTAGTAGGAGTAGAGGATGAACATGCCGAACATGAAGGCCAGGAAGACCATGATGAAGAGGACCATAAACTTGAAGATGTCCTTGACAGTGCGGCCCAGGGAGATCTGCAGCGGGCCGAAGCTCTCGTTGGCGGGCAGGATGTAGGCGATGCGGGAGAAGCTGAGCACCACGGCAATGGCGTACAGCCCCTCGGAGATCAGCTGCGGGTCTGAGGGCACCCACTTGTCCCTTGCTGCAAGAATGAGGTGATGCAAGCCTGAAGTTTGTTGACTGCGATAATAGCAGCAGTGCATTGTGGGTATGCAAAGACAAACCACCATATTATTGCTTCACTGGAAATTATGTTAAACAAAAAATCTTAATATAAAATCTTAAATTATATTTTAAATATTAAAATGTCATTTGTAGCTGGATATTTTACAGTAGGCATCCCAACGGTTTGATGTTCGAGGATCGGTTTACGTTGAACAAAAGTTACACAGACTGGGGTGGGGGTGGTTTGGGCTGTGGTTGACCAGTGATTTCATAAGTTTAACTGTTTCCGTTTTTCAGATGTGCCCAGAATGTACGAATTAGTGATGTGCAAACCGAATCTTTTTACTGATTCGATTCCTTTCGTTCAGTTTACTGAAAAGATCTGGTTCTTTGAATCATTGATTCGTTCAACAATAATACTTATTGTTATTACACATATTACTTGCTGGGTGGGGTTAGAAGCGAATTGCTGTAAACAATATTGTTGCATGTATTATTTTAATAACAAAATTCTTAATTATTATTGATATATTTTTATTTCGTTACTATATGCTACAAATAAATATGTAGAACACAGCCAAACACATGCATGATAATAATAAAAAAAAGTTTAATTGGTCAATATTTTGCAGTACAAACCGAAACTCACTCGTGGCAATACTTATTCTGGCCAATAGATGTCACTGCCTTACATAGTCAGTGTACCGCCCATAGACTCAGCGAACCAACGAAAACCAATGAATCGCGTGAACGAAAGGAACTGATGAACGAAAGGAACTGGTGAACGAAAGGAACTGATGAACGAAGGGAACTGATGAACTGGTAAATCAATGGGTCTTCTAGTTCAGCGAATCGTTCTGAACTGCAATAACACTTCAGGTCATTGGGGGCGCTCACATTGTGGGGGTCATTGTAGTCACTGACCTCAGGTCAGTGGAACTGTACATTCAGTGGGAGGTGCTTGGTGAGCTTAATCGTGACAGCTATTGGCTGGATGTCATCACGGCTGTGTTTCTCATGCTGTTTAGTGATAGGCCGCCTCCCGAATTGCTGACATGTACTGACGCCAACGTTAGCACTTAGCAGGCATTCCGCGCATGCGTATACAGTGATTCAAGTTGTTTTTGGCCAGCGAATTGGTTCGTTCAGTTGACTTTAAAGATCTGTTCAAAAGGATCCATTCGTTCGTGATTCGCACATCACTAGTACTAATGTGAAAAGCTCGTAAATAACTGAAAATACATAGTTTATTTTTGGAAATCAAACAAGTCCCCCACAAAGCCCCCACACCAGGGGTTAGGAACCCATATTTTTCAGGGTACAAAGGGAAGGCCCACACTGAGCTGGAAATCTTCAGGTCAGAGGTCCTTACTTTTGACTGAAAACAGTACTATAAGACTTTCTTTTAGTGTACAGTAGTTTTACAGCTGTTGTGCAATGATTCAGCGATGGATGGACTCTGATTTCCAGTGTTATTTACATAGCAGAATCCAGTTTAAAACACTTTACCGTAAGTGAAGTACTCAACGTCCGGCGGCAGAGTGACCAGGGAGAGGTCATCAGCGTGGACCTTCTCGTCCACGTAACGCTGGGCCCTGCTGGCCTGCAGGAAAGCGAAGAGCCGTGCGGTGAAGGCTGCAATGAAGATGGAGAGCATGCCGAAGTCCAGAATGTTCCACAGCTGCAGGATGTACTCCCTGGGCCCCTCACTCCACAGCTCCTTGCACTCTGACCACATCATTCCTGCAGAAGCAGAAGGTAGATTGGCAGTGAGAGAGAGGGACCTGCAACTGGTGTTAGCAGTGAAGCAGAAGCCGCAGACAGATCAGCAGTCAGAGAGAGGGACCTGCAGCTGGGGTCAACAGTGAAGCAGAAGCAGCATCAGCAGTGAAGCAGAAGCAGCAGACAGATTGCCAGTCAGAGAGAGAGACCTGCAGCTGGTGTCAGCAATGAAGCAGAAGCCACAGACAGATTGGCAGTCAGAGAGAGAGACCTGCAGCTGGTGTCAGCAATGAAGCAGTAGAAGCAGGCAAAATGGGGGTCAGTGAGAGTGCAGCTGGTGTCAGCAGTGAAGCAGTAGCAGTAGGCAGAATGGGGGTCAGTGAGAGTGCAGCTGGTGTCAGCAGTGAAGCAGAAGCATCAAACAGATCGGCAGTCAGAGAGAGAGACCTGCAGCTGGTGTCAGCAGTGAAGCGGATGCAGTGTCAGCAGTGAAGCAGAAGCAGCAGGCAGAATGGGGTCAGTGAGAGGGGCCTGCAGCTGGTGTCAGCAGTGAAGCCCTGCTGTTGAACATCAGAGGAAGATACTTAGCCTGTGTTGGCTGCAGGTATCTCTCTAGTTAATATCCAGTTGTGCACATGGATAAAACATGAAAGCATGTTAGGCCAATTCTGTCCCGTAACTGTGATTAGGAAGGGGGAGGGGGAATTGGGAGGATTCCAAGGGCCTCTGAGTGACAGGAGCCCTAAAAAATTTGGAACTTAATTGGATTGGTCTGGCATTGGGGGCCCAAAATCTGTAGCAACACCCCTGCCTGTAATAAGGAAAATAAATGATACGACCTTGTGTTCAAGAGCACTGACCAGTACCTCTACTGGGATTAGCAAAGAAACATTTGTATAATTACAATAATACAAAAGGTATTATTATACCTATTATACCTATATATATTAGTAATAGGGGTGTAACGATATACGGTACTCAGCCCACGAGACGAGACACAATATTGGGTTCGCGAGAATGAGAGGAGACGATATTTTAAGGAAAACTTCAAAGAGGAAAAATATGACTGGAAAGCAGCCTTTTATTTGATTAATTTGAAATACAAAAAAATCTAAATAATGCAGTTGTATGATGAGATGTTTTAAATAAATGTTTTTAGACAGTACTTCGGTTCTAATGTGTTGAGGAGTCGCTGAAAGACATTTGTGAGTGCTGTCTGGCCTTTTAATGTTTTCTTCACCGGTGCAGTGGATTTAAGTAAAGAGCTATGATGGTGCTGCAGATGGCTTTGCGTAGTAGTATGTTATTTTCCTACAATGCTTACAGATGGTTCGTGTTTTGTCTGTCACCCTTTCACCGTTTTTTTCCGCCGGGTACCCAAAATGCTGCCAAACAAAGGGTTTAAAAGGGGCACCTACTGTAGTAACTCCGTCAGACACCGGCATGCTTACAGCAGCTGATTCACAGCGTTATGTTTTAATATCGCGAGAAGACACGAGATCTCGTTACACCCCTAATTGCTATTATAACAAAATGCCAGAATCAGTGATTATTTGAACACCTTTGGGTAAATTTAACGCCCACATTTTTAAATGCTAAGGAATTTCAGAGACCAGGTCAATTTTGGGCCACGTTTCGATAGGTTAGTAGGTTAGTAAAGGTCACAGGGTTAGTAGAGTGGAGTCGGCACCCTGCAGCGTGTGGTGCTTCTGAAGCAACCGAGTGAAAGGCCGGTTGAGGAGTGCAGTCTGTGACCTCACACCGCCCCCCCGGTTCAGTGCAGTGCTCTTAAAAGCCTTGAGTGATGATCAGTGTTTGATTTTGTTGTCATATAAAGTGGATTTACATTCAGTGTGACACCAGTGATTACTGCCAGGCTCAGCAACAGCCTCTTTCCCTGACACTAAACACCCCACTTCCCATCACCCACTCCTGAGAAATACTGCTAAATCTCTTCTCTTGTCATTTCCTGTTTTTATGTCACACCAGGGCCCTGGGGAAAATGACCCACAATGTGCCACTGTGATAATCTTAGCCAAAAAAAGCCTACAACCGGGTTAGAAATTAGCATTTATAATTTCAAAGTTATCAAGTGTTTACAAACAGCCAAGGTGATCTCGGCGTAATTACATCACCAGGACTGTCAAAACTGTCTCTCCGGAAGAAATGACCTTGTAGTGGGGATGTGATGAAGTGTGCTGGCAGCTTGCCCGGCCTCGTCCTCCGGTCCCACTAATAAACACCTACGACGGTTGGTCTTTCTCCCACAGGGACACCGTGCATCATGTCGACACGTGCCGGAATTTGCCACGACGTCACACTAGAGCTGCACTACCGAGATGCCCCGGAGCGCCCAGCAGTGAGTGAACTAGCCTCACGTGCTTCAGGAATTTTTAATTTTTTCCCTTTTCTTTTTGTTAGTAATAAAGTCCATAATTTACCTGACATGGCCCCATGTCTGGTCTTTTAATACCAAACAATTGTCAGGATGTCTGCCTTTTTAAAATTGAGTAATTTAAATTAAAGTTCTGATACATTTTCATTCGGTGTCTTCTGGGAAGCTTTTAAATGACATAGCCATTGGGAGCTACCTGTCACTTACGACGGCTGACTGAAATCTATGCTATGCTAACCCTATACCCGCAATTAGGGAATTAAAGGTCAGTGTCACTGCGGCGGTGGGAACAAACAGGTGCGTAATCTCTGCCATTACATAAAACGGCTATCAGTTTCTCAGTATTATTCAAACAATCCAAAATGACAGGAGCAAAGGTGGATATATCAATTATCAGCATACAGCATATCGCAGTTACATGAATCAAGCCTGTCACATGACCTGTTCCAGGATAACTTCCGGTTTACATAGTTACATGAATCATTTTAAAAGCTGTTGTATACATGTGTTTGAACAAAACAGCAGGTCAAGAATATTGAGTTTAAAAACCATACAACCTTTAATGAACTGTTTTATTAAGACAGACACTTTCAAGCCCATTTCAATCTAGATTGCTGTACCCAGTTTTCAAATATAGTTCAAATATTGTCCTCATAGAAATGACTGTTTCCCTCCTTATCTTCTAATCAGTGAGAATGTTGGGATTCAAAACATTGCAAATTTTACCCTTTTGATTCCTATGATACAGTATGTCGCTCTAGGTCGAAATTCTGATTTAAAATCAAAACTCATGAAGCTCAACTTTGATGCCATTCAAACAGTAATCTTCAGTTTGTATTCACATGAGCAATGAATAAAACTGAATGCCATGTGGTTGGACAAAGCTATCATGAAGAAAAGCGAACTTATTCAAAGTAAGCTAAATGCTGTAAAATCAGAAACAATTACTGCCTTTGTGATACGATACCTAGAGTGCCCAGGATTATAAAGGCTAAGCGTAGCACACAGGAGCAAACTCAATATAATTATAACTACTAAATTCAATAACTCAAAATAACTTAAAGCATGGACAAAAACTGGACAGAGACAAGGCCTTTAAATTTTCTAAAAGACAAACATTCCAAACTAGTAATCTCAGAATGTCAATTTCCCAATGAGAGTAGCCCGAAATATTAAAATAGTGGGAGAATGATTAAGCTCGCAAGAGGGGCAAATTCATAATGTTTCCATTTGACTTAGAGTCCTATGATGATGGTCTTCCGAAGCTCACACTACAGAGGAGGCAAATGGGGGCTAGAAGAACACAGAGAGAAATGTTTCATGAAACTGTGAAGTGTTCTCCTTAATGTTAGACTGATCCCAGGAGGGGACACTTGGGAAATAATACAACTGACCCCGACGTGATTTGAACACGCAACCTTCTGATCTGGAGTCAGACGCGCTACCATTGTGCCACGAGGTCATACCCCCCATACCCTGCAATGGAGATTTGGTACCTGCAACCCACACCATGATGAGCATCTCGGTCCAGCTGAAGCGAGTGGTCTTCACCCTGAAGATCTGCATGGGGTAGTCAGTGACGGTGATGTTGGGCAGCGTGCTGATGCCCTCGAAGCGGTCGGAAGCATTGAACACCAGCAGGCACAGGAAGATGATGAAGGAGGCTGCGTGGGCCACAAATTTCATGAAGGGGCTGCGGAGGATCTTGCCCAGCTAGGTGGGGAGGGATACAGACATGGAGGCCAGGAACCAGTGTGAGACAAGCTTCTTATAGCCCTGTGTACCCTTACAGCTCCAGATAGTGATAAGCTTTTTGGCCAAACTGCAGACATCCCACCTTAGGCAAGCTGATTTCAGATAGGAGGGTAAGGGATAACCAGGGGCAGGGGGTGTTTGTTGGGCATTAGAGGCATTACGGTAATTCTGCCCTGGCTAACTGTATCAGTAAATACCCAAATAATACTGCTTTTTAAAATACTATCAAAATACCACATAGCGCAATGTAATGTCCAGGATGGGGTGAGATTGCGGTGGTAAAGCTTCTTGAAATTTTAGTGCTGCGGAATGCCAGATTTCTGGGACATTGCTCATCATTCGTTAATGTCAGGGAGCTGGTGTCAATTTCCTAGACCTTCCGGGAGGGGTGGGATGTCTGAAACTGTGTGACCAATAAGAAGCTTGTGTTTGGAGGGAGAGGACAGGGGTGGGAGGGTCTTACCCTGCTGCATGGCGCAAACCAATAGCCCACAGCAAGTAGAGGCAGCCCGAGGGCCACGACCAGGACCACCAGGCACTTGATGGCAATGGCCTGCTCCCGCAAACCGGCCAAGTTCTCGTACCAAATGGACAACAGCTGCTGCTGGCAGTTGGGGTGGGCCACAAACTGTGAGGGGAGGGGGGGGGGAATCCATCACCCATGTGCACTTCAGAAAGGCCTCTATGCAATGAAGGGTGACATGTGACTGTGTGAAAAGGCCTAATGGCACCTTGCAGTCGTTCAGCCATGTGGCTTCAGCACAGAACCATCACAGGGAACTGAATCCTTTAATTCATCCCAAAGAATCACGAACAACGACAGTGTCTTAAAGCACATTCATGGTGGACATGGTGAGCCAGATAAAGTTTTCCTCAATCAAGACCACTAATAAAATTCAGAGTCAGGTCGGCCAATCAAGTTTATCAACTGGAACTCAGTTCAGGGTATAATTATCCAAGACATTAATAGTTAAAGAAGTCCATTCTCCCTTGCAGAGGTGATCTTTTTTCATAAATACAGTTCAGTAGGTAGGTACACTTAAACACCGACTAATTAACTGAGCTTTCCTGCATAGGCAGTTTAATAGAGCACAGCGTCCAACAGAAAGGCCAGCAACCGGCAAACAGTCGGATGGCCGCAGTACTTCCGAAAGGTGACTCTGGTTCGCTAGACCGAAGAATATCAGCTTGAAGTCTGCCGTTTGAAGCGTGCCCTGTGATCCCACTGCCAAATATGGAGATTAAAGCCTGACACTCTCACTGGGGAGAGCGTGCTGTCATGAAATCGACTGCCACCGCTGTTCTTGCTTAGCATCTCTGTCGCTACGCCTTAACGCCTAAGAGGCCGCCTACACATTTAGCAAGCCTGCAAGCAGGTCAGTTTAATTAAAATGTATCCAGTCCTTGTGGTCTACAGTTCTTCCTGTATGTAAGCTGGCTTCCAGCCTTAATCTCTGTATGCCCTGAGGCTTAAGGTGCGGAGCTTGATCAGTCACATTTGTAATTGGCTTATCCACTGCTTTAAAGGACCATCCTCTGTCATAGGACTATATATCTGAGACACCCCCCCAGCACTTAGCACCTCACAGATCATAGTGTTATTGATTCAGGGCTGTCAGGTGCCACTCCACGGCCCAGAGGGACCATATATTAAAATACCTACAATGCAATATGACAATAAAATTTGCGGTTGGTGCTTTATTTTAAATTGTAAAGAGGGGAATGTGGGCTGGCAGGGGCTTTGTAAAGGCAGCACTATCAATTTTTCTAGGAACGTTTACTGAACGTTTATTGAACTACAATAACGTTCCTAGAACGTTCACGGTATGGATCCGATTAAGGTATGGAAACATTGGAGGTCAGCAGTTTTCCTGATGTTCCCAGAACGTTAGCCCCCTGCTACAATCAGTACTACAACTAAATTAATAATAAAAGCACAGAGGTAGGGCAGCCGGTACCACTGCACACTGTAACACTTTACATGGCTCTGGTCAAGGTTGAACAGTGCATCTGTAGAACACTCTTATAGCACTTTTATAAAATAATATTATTATAAAACTATATTTTTCAAAATTAATTGTGTTAAAATTACGTAAAACATTGCATACATATGTTAATTTAATGCTACAGTAATAATGTTCTCTGCCAACATTGACCTTTTGACCTTCACATAACATTGGTTAACGTTACGGCAATGTTTCCTGGGATGGGGGGGGGGGGGGTGTTATGACGAATCCAGTATATGGAACATAATTGGATTGGTCTGGGTTGGGGACCCAATATGATATGCTTTCACTGGGCCTAAAATCTCTAGTTGTGCCCCTGAGGGCTGGCAAAATTGATAACTAGGCAAAAGCTACTTGAGCAACCATCCTGCTGTGTGAAATTTACTGTGGGGGCTGATTTTTAATCCCAGGCCAACTCTGTCTGAGATCAAAATCAATACACAAACGTAAAATGAGGAACAAGCAAGCATCATGATCGACGACGTGGAGGTTGGGGGTGTGCACAGGACCATCACCGACCTTCTTGACCTCATACTTTATGGCCAGCTTGACACGGCTCAGGAGGGCCCGGTGCGTCTGCCCCTCCTCCAGCTCCCTGCTCACATCGCCATTCAGAATGGCCTCCACCTCCTCTGTGTCCCGACACAGGTCCAGCACCCCCACCACGAAGTCCTTGCACTGCATGGACAGCTTGCGGTAGTCATTCTGTGCAGAGGGTGCAGACAGGGCTTGTTAGGGCCTGTAAAACTGACAACCCATATGCTTTTGCATATGTGAACATCCACCAGCAAAATCCCTCTATTTGGCTTCTGAATTGTTTAGTTTATTGTGAAAATCAACACTTTAGGGCTGGTTAAAAACATATATAGATCCTCTAAACATCTGTAACTCATGGAAAACCATTTAAACATTTACCAAATATTTACAGTGCTCAGTTCTTCAGAAATACAAATAATACCAGCCAGTTAATTATTTTCTCCAAACATTTTGGGTCCCATTAATATTTTCTTACCAGCGTTTCCATGTTTTTTTATTAACTGTCAACTATAGGCATATCTGTAGCTAACATTCATACCAAAACCCTGTATCTATGAATTTTACAAACGCAAAAGAAGCATATTTGCCAAACAATGGCACAAACCAGTTTCACCAAGCTGCGGGATGTTTATTCAAAAGCAGCTGATGCAAGTAGCTTCTCCATTTGTCTCTCTGTTCACATACAAAATAACACAGAACAAATTCCCGCTGAACTAATCCTATTTGGGATTAATTGCGTCGATTAATCAATGTAGCCAATACAGCCTCTTCCTGACAACTGCAGTAAGAACAGCTGGGGTACAATCTCATATCAAGGTCCACTAGGGGAGCCTTGTTCATTTCTTGAAAGAATGGAATCTATTGTGGAAAGAATGATCCCCCGCCGAAATCTGAGCGAGACTGCTCTCTGTGGCTTCTTATTGCACTAGTGCCCAACATTTCTAAATGAATTTCTCAATGAACTTCTGAATGTTACAATAGTGGAACAGTATGTGCATTGAGTTGTAAAGGTCTTTCCTGGGACACAATTACAGACTCAGATTAGGCCCAGTAGGGGAGGCATGAAAGATGACAGGCCAGTTAAAGCTCGGGAAACAGATCTTTGTACCCTACAAACCCCTCAGTTGCTTCCTCTTTTAAAAAATGGGCCATGAAATGTTAATAATATAATAAATATTTGAAAATGATGGGGATATTTTAATGGTCGTTTTAAATACATTAAATCTTGGTCTCAATCTCACAGTATAATTTGTGCACACCAGACAGTGGGTAAAATGTGAAGCGGTATATCTCTGGTACCATTTCAGATAAATGCAGGCGCGGCACTTGTGATGCCGTGTGGCTTAAAAGCAGGCACACCTTCAATGAATGGTTTGCAATAACGCAGCCCACAAGGAACGACAAGGACTGCAATCACAACATCACAATAGCAGTGGATTAGCAAGTAGCACTGGAGTTATGTCTACAGAACCTATAGTGAAATACCCAAATGTACTAATTGGTAGAACTTCTTGCTTTGGAGAAATAGACAGAATGCTAAATCAGAAGAAAATGTTTGCGTTACAAAACTAAGATGTATTACTGTGGAGAAAAAACAAAGTACATCTATACCATTTACACCTCGGGGAAAGATTATGCATGGTAATTAAAAAAAAAAACACAATTAACTGTGTTACAGCTTGCAAATGGAATCACAAAAGACACAAGCCCTAACAGGGTGGAATTAGCCTAAGGAAAAAAACCTTTAATGATTTGCAGGTATCATCTGGATAGTTGTTTATATTGGACCATTTAAAAGCCTGGAATCTTTGGTCCCGATCTCAAAGCGCATTTTATATGTAGTGCAACAACGACAAATAAAACCTCCTTATCAGCATATAGAATTTTTGTGAATTCTTCTGTTTTTAAGAACTAGGATTGGTCAAATCTCTCCCATCTACCTGTGTTATCAAAATAGTCAAAGGAGGATGCTGTGTTCAGGATCAAAGAATTGGGAGTATTAATTGTAGGCACTAACAAAAAAAATACCTCTTCGCTGGAGTTATCACCATGAACATCATCTAAACGGTTGCAAAAATTAAATGAGTAGGGAAACTCAGAATTAAGAGAGTACGCTTCCAAGATATTTGGGCAGTTTGAAAGCTCTTTAATAATTTTTAAATGTAAATACTTAAGCTCGATTTTTTTGGGAGAGGTGATCTCCCTCAGTACTCAGTACAGATTATAAACACGCTTACAAGACGCAGGCAACGTGTACCTTGCAAATTACGTGGGAAGCCTACATTCCCTCTCAAACCAAATGTCCAGGCTTTTCCTTCAACTACATCCTCATACATATTTCAGAAAACTAGAGTTAGAGAACTACTCAGTAGACCTTGGGTGCTCTTTCCTGCTGTCATAGGTGCTGTAAGAGAGCAGACCTGAACTTTAACCGAAAAGCGAGGTGAGACCTAACGTCACCACCCCCGCCGGTCAATCTCATCATTAGGTCCACAGCGTGGGCCATTGACATGCTGGCCATGCCCGAAATAATCTCCCATTCACTGTCTTCACAGTGTGAACCGGGACAGACTATAGATGGTCCAAAAGAGAGTCTGGAAGTGAATGAGAGTCTTGAAACGACGGGTCTGCTGGACCGATGATCCTGCATGGTAATCAGTCAAGCTCACGGAAAAGTGACTGCAGCTTTGAATGTCTGCCCTCAATATCTGATCGCAGAGTAAGGCAATCATTATTTTTCACAAGTTACTGAAGAATCCATCTTTTTTCCCCAACAAAAGAAAATGACAGGGAAAAGATATTGTTTTTCACCAAATTAATCAAGTTGACGCTCATTTACTGAACTTGGGGGTGGGCTAAGAATTAACAGGAAAACACAGAAATATCGTTAACACAAAACAAGCAACTGAAAAAAAAAATCAACAAAGGCAAATAATCTAAAATATTGTTCTTGCGGCTTCATATCCAGAGGCTAAGCACCTGCCAGCGAATGCAGCAGCCGGCACCCACTCGTAGTGATGAGGCGATTAGCGATGTTACGCAGAAGTTGTAATCAGTGTTAACGCGGTTATGTCACCAGCTGTATTTAGCAGGCGGAAGTAGCTAAGGTGATTCTCGTGTGGTTCTGTTTGGTCCTTGTGGCGACAGGGGTAGACATCACACAATAGTGATTAGATGCACTAGGGTACACGTCACACAATAGCGATTAGATCGACTAGGGTACACATCACACTAGGGTACACATCACACAGTAGCGATTAGACCCAATAGGAGCCTGTCGAGAAATTATCTAACATAGTTAGTGTAAAATGGTACCATCCACAGCAGATGCCGTACCTGTGATTGACATCAAGGGTTGGGCACCATAGCACACAAGAGAACAATATTATGTGAAGGGTGCGTCGATTCAGTCTGTGAACCTACCTTGAATTCCTTCTCAATGTTGGCCAGCTTGGCCAGCTCGTTGCTGAGCTCCAGGGCAGTCAGGATGGGATCCTCACTTGACAGGGAGAGGTAGGCAGGGCTGGCCAGCCCCCGGTAGGCGTTGATGCGGGAGCGCGAGTGGCTGAAGGAGTCCTTGCGCTGCTTCTCGGCGCATTCGGCACACTTGCAGAAGTAGTCGTGCGGCCGTTCGATGCGAGCCCCCTTGGTCAGCAGCATGTGCACGACTTCGTACTTCTGGCAGTGGGTGGCCAGGATGACGGGCGTGATGTCGGGCGAGAAGCGCGTGCCGTCCTCGTCGTACGAGTAGAAGTCGTCGTCCTGCAGCTCGCAGGGGCTGCGCGTCAGGCGCTCGCCGGCGGCGAAGGACGCGTGGTTGAGGATGGCCTCTACGATCCTGACGTAGCCCTTGCTGATGGCCAACAGGAGGGCGTCGCCGACGCGGGCCAAGTTGTCGCACTTCAGCAGCAGCTCCGTCACCTCCAGGTGCTCGTTGCCCACCGCCAACTGCAGTGCATTCTGGCCCATGTAGTCCACGCAGTTGACATTGAGCGCCCGCGTCTCCTCCAGCATCTTGCGCACCACGGGGATGTTGCCATACTCAGCCGCTTCCAGAAAGCGCTCCTCCCAAGAGGTGAGGCTGGAGCCTCTGCTGTTGAACATGAAGGCAGGCCCCCGCACCGCCTGCCGCCGACCTTTCTCCCGCATCACGGTAAGACGTCGCTGCATGGGGCGGTCCAAACTCATTGTAGGGGAGCCCATGGAACTGGGTCTGAAATTAGACATTGCTATGGGTGTTCCCTCGTAAAACCATGTGGCCAGTGACTGAAGAGCCAGTGCTGGTCTGTATAGGTCTCCTGTTTCATCTCTAACCCAATTGCCTGGCCTATATTACTCTGAGTTCAAAAGCAACCTGCAGTGCACTTTAGGATACAATGGAATAAACAAACCATCTTGCCTTCAATGCTGGTTTTATACATCTAGATCCATCAGTTCCTCAAAGCATTTTGCTTTCTCTCCCGTTCATTTGCAAAGGTCTCCCATCCCATCACATGTCAGACTGGCACGCAGCGAGAGATGGATACACAACGAAGACACCCTGAGGATGGCATGAACTGGCAGGGCATTTAATCGTGTTTTAATGAAACGGGACAGATGACACATCCATGCTGGGAATTGCAACGGCAGAAGGATGATTTCTGTGCCAAGTGCAGAGGTCTGCACACTCAGTGAGGTGTATATCTTTGCAACAGAGCTATCAAACATAGGTGTGGTGTAAGTCAAGGGGCAACGTGTGGCTGTGACCAGAAGGTCGCCGGTTCGAGCCGGACCTCAGCATATCTGTGGGCTCTTGAGCAGGGCCCCCGACCCCCAGCTCCCTGAGCACTGCAGGTGGCTACCCTTCATGGCCAAGCTTGGGGAAGGTGAAAAGAGAATTTCCCAACAGGGATCAACAAAAAGCATTAGTAACACACACAAGGCTATCTAGATAGTTACTATTTATTTCTATTTACTTGTACTGATAGTTGGTTTCAACATCTAAACTATCACGGGAAGTTTCCCGGGAAGAATTACATATTCATTAGTCTCCCATATATATTTCCGCAGATTTAAGGATATTGATTACCTAAAAACTGTAAGATAATACACACATCTACACTGGGATTTATCTTCCCCAGGGTCCATTTAATTAACATATTGTATTTGCATTATGTAGGTCATATTCCATATATGTTTGTTTCTGTGTGTGTGTGTATATATATATATATATATATATATATTCTGGCTCTAACTGGACATAGATTAAACTGATTAAACGGAAGCCATAGATACACTTTGATCATATTTAATTTAATGACTACACTCTAATGATAACCACAAGGTAATTCTGTTTGATTAACTGGACTGACGTCAGCAAAATAGATTCCCCTATCTATTTAAAGGGGAAGTAACAGCCGAAGAAAAGCCGTAGATAAAGAGTGTTTTTCGCTACCCTAAAGCATTCTCCACTGTCCTCTAAGTTATCAGTACAATGAAGTACACATACATGTATCGTAACATAAAATTGTTGAATGCGTAGCATGAAAACATAGACCCCGGGTGTCAGACAGGGCCAGCTTCAGGAAAAGACAGTGAAGACATTAATCCCTGAAGTTCATTAGATTCAGGTAACCAGCTGTGGATCAGTGTCCATGTGCACCAAAAAAAATATGGTGGTGCAGAACTTCCTCGCTTAAACTGCATGGTCTTATCTACAAAGCAGAACCGGCTAAGACCTCTAAGTTAGAAATATACTGGTGCCAAGTGGAGGCTGCAGAGTTTATAATTGACGTATTGAATAATAAAACTATCTGAATCAGGTCTCAGCTGCTTCTATGTGATAAATCAGGCCAGGAAGACTCTTCATGGAAAATTGCTTTCTCATCATTTGTTTTTTGTCAAAGGGCTACGCCACACATTTTAAAATCGTGCAGACTTTAGTGTTCATCTTCACACTGGTGGCAGTCATTTTGCCTTTTCAACAGACTGGCACATGGAAACGCGACAGTCCTATTCGCCAAAGAGCGTTACTCGTGCATATAAATGACCTTCTTTTCACTATTGATGTGGGACATCTAATTATTTCACAGCCAAAGTTGATGCATTTGCTACATTTATGATCTTAACCACCTAATTACACAGTTATTGTGATCATTTGTATATTTATTTAGTGACTGCTTACCTGTTGGTTCTCACTGGCCTAATCTAAGCAGGAATTGATATGGCGCGATCTCCACCCCCCCTCCGTCCCGTTACGTGCGTTAAGAGTGACACGCTACCCGAAGGTGAGCATGAAATGGAGAGAAATACTAAATAAGTCAGTGCCTAGCGCCGGTGTTCTAACCACCGGTGTCGCCGGTTAGGGCGCTCATTTGTACGCACCATGCAAACATTTATAATGCAAAACGAGAAAATAGTCAATACTAAGGAGCGGCAGTTTTTTTTTTTTTGCACACCCCGAAAACGTGACAGACGCTTCAGGAGCCAGCTGCAAATGAATAGAAGCAAGGAAGCTGGGACTCGGACCGCACAGTGATGCGTGTCACCTGTAGCAGGAGGTGGATTTTTTTTTGTTAAATTTAGCGGGTGTACTCGCTCCCACAATGCAACGCGAAATTCAAATCAAAGAGAGGCAGCCTCATACATCCCCCCAAATAATGGCAGTATTATTCCGACAAAGGCAAGCTGACATATAGCCCTACTTTATATGCACGTACGTTAATAACAGCGTGCTGAGTCTTGCGATCACTTTTTTTTTAATCTAAATTAAAGGTAAGTTTCAGGATCGTGTGTTTCTGTTTTTTAATGTTGATTCCAAAATCAAATAAACATGGTATGTAATATTCACAACATTTTGCATTCAGGTGATGGTTACTTACCTAACTGGTTAATTAATATTCTTTCTCGGCACTGATATATCACACACAGCAACATCCAATTAGAACTGAAATAATTTGCGGTTCGTAAATTAATACGTACAGGTCTGAAATTTATCTGTGAAGTTCTTATTGTTGTTTTTAAGGATCGAGGCTATATCTGCCTGGATTTAATATGATAGTGTTAAACGAGGTAAATTTGTTCAGGTGAATAACTCTTTTTTTACTTTGAACTAATTCATGCCCGTAATGTTTTAGGTAATGTAACTGCGTTTCCATTTGCTCCAAGGAACTGCGGATGTCGTATCTTCGCCGTCTCCTAATTTTCATTGTCACCACGCTAATCATAATTATTTCACTTCAGTTTTAAGTTACGTTTATACGACGCCTCTCATACCTCAAAACAATAAACAAAAAATTTAAGAACACTTAATTTGTTGATATGATAAAATAAAAGAGAAACATTTACAATAAGCATTTTGTCTTTAGTATTCAATAAATAAAACAGTATACTATTCAATTAACTTAAATGAATCAATAAATAAATAACCACTCGGTGGCGCTAAAAGCCAAGATATAAACCAATTAACATTTTATTTCATATTTCACCTGCTGATTTACATTCCCACGTTTTCATTTTTAGAATGTTTATATAATGATCTGTATTTTCCCGTTTCCTTTAAAAGAATATTATAAATATTGAAACTCTCAAAAATTAAAATGAACTTTTGGCAATGTTACTATAAAAATATTTTCCCCCACGTGTTTGCGAGTATTAGTCAATACTTACGTGTTATATTGATAGTATCCTGAGGACTCTCGTACCGTCTTGACTGATTCCATGTAATGTGCATCCACTGGCCCGTTTTCCTCCTTTCTCGGTTGCTCATTGTCTTGCTCGCAGAAAGACACGCACTGACGGCTTCGCCGTCGCAGGAGGGCTGTTACATCCTTGCAAAGGCGGAGGGGAAGTAGCGCCAGATAGTAAATGTAGCAAAGCGTCCGCTACTTTGTTGCAGTGATCTGCCGGGGGGCGCAGCACTCAGCCCTGCCTGGTCTCCCGGCAAGCGTCTTTTTTCGACCTAGCCTCGCTGCTCCGGGATGATGCTGTAAAGAAGATATCCGTGTCAATTTAAAATACACAACAAACGGCAAATACATACAGTTAGAAGCTATAAATGCACCATGAATTAGATCAGGGCAAAGCTAATGAATAAAAATTGAAGGCTATGACAGCGGTTAAAGCATAATGTTTGGTCAAATCAAACGGTGACACGCTTCAAAATACACCATATGCCAGGACTGTATTGTTAATCAGGTACTAAAATGCAGACTGCCATCTACTGAGATTTCTCATGTCTTCCTAATGAAGGTGCTCTGCAGGAAAACTATAAGGACAATCGCTACTTCTTGTAATCTTTGTGAAAAATAACGAAGTACTTTTTTGTGTACTTTGTGAACTGGGTTGTGGGGACCTGGATCCCGTCCCAGGCAGAATAAAGCAGGGGTAACACCTGGACCGGGTGCCAGGGGACATAGGACCCACACCAAAGGCGTAGGACAGAATTTAATATTGGGGGGGCGGACACAACTTAATAAAAGTCCTGGTTTTTTTCGGGGGGGGGGGGGGGTGGTGGATTCAATTACCTTCATGATTTTTGGGGGTGGTGGTTGTGCTCTCTCTTTCTTGTACTAAT
>JAODKM010000105.1:209833-228268 GCA_026780845.1 Petrocephalus sullivani | reverse complement strand
ATACAGCATCCTCTGTACTCCTATTGCTTTGGTAGGCAAGTTGGTGAGGATCCAGTGTGGGGGGAAAGCATTGCTTGAGGTGTGCCTGGACCAGTTGTATTCCAGATGTATCCAGTACTGAGTATGCGTAAGAGTCAATGTTTGTGTGAGAGCCACAGCTGGCCTGAGAGGCAAACATGCTCCAGCCCGTGTCTTTGAACCTACCCTGGAGTGCAGAATCTGCCCCCGCTGGCCACACTTTGATGGTCTTCACTGATGGTTTCACACGGTTGATGAGTAGGGAGTACTTGGGGGTGATCATACTGTCTCAGGTGGGGGGGGGGTGTTGCAGTGTAGGCTCCAACAATGTTTGTATAGACATGATCCAAGGTTTTATCCCCTCTGGTGTGGCAAGAGACATGTCGATGAAATTTAGGTAGCACTGTCTTTTGGTTGGAGTGGTTGAAGTCCCCTGCTATAATAAATGCAGCCTCAGGGTGTGCAGATTGTTGTTTGCTAATGGCCGCATGGAGTTGATTCATAGCAAGCTTGGCATTAGCATCCGGTGCGATATTTGCAGCTGTCATTATAGTGGAGGTGAACTCACTCGGCAGATAGAACGGTCTACACGTAACCATGAGATACTCTAGGTCAGCTGAGCAGTGTTTCCCAACAATGACAGAGTTTGTACACCAAGCCTTGTTAACACAAATGCACAGTCCTCCGCCTCTTGCCTTACCGAAATCATCTGTGATTCTGTCCGCCCGGAGAGTGTGGCGTCGGACTAGCTCGATAGCATTGTCAGATATTCCACTGTGTAGCCATGTTTCCGTGAGTATCATGACATTACAATCCATAAGTCTCCTGTTGTCAGTGATTCAAAGTCGTAACTCATCCATTTTGTTCACCAGGGACTGCACGTTAGCAAGGAAAATGCTCGGTAAAGAAAGCCAGTGCTGTGTTAGCCTTAGCTTAGCTGTTAGCCCTCCGCGTTTCCCCCGTCTTTGTTTGCGGTCCCTGCACCATCTTTGAGCACTTCCGATCGGTTGAGTAGCCTGCGAATCACCGGGTGTTCTTATTTCAGGGAGGAGACGAAGGTTGCTGATAAAGCAGTCGGAGTTGTGTAATCCTATATCCAAAAGCTCCTGTCGGGTGTAAGATGTAATAGCGAAGCTGTTCCGAACGAACAAACCTGAAATGAGCAGGAATAACACTGCTAACTTGCGGAATCTGAGCCTCGCGTGGTGTGCCGCCCTCTTGGCTAATCTGCCCCCGATTTCCATTTCTCTGAAGCCGCAAGGCCTAGTGTGAGAGCAAACTATGTTTCAGCCACTCACTGGCACTCAGGGTTGATGATTGCCGCTTGTTTAAGTCATGCAGCCACGCGCTGATGATGCTCGATACAGCAGCAAACTATCAGCCATGGTGGTCTGGGCTTCAAGTGCCTGTTGAGTGCTCTCATGGTATTCCTAGTGCCTGTTGAGATTGTTACATCATATAGGTTGCTCCGTTTCTCAGCCTTTCTGTGCTTTGCTGGATACGGATTTCACCAGTTATTGAGTTCGAACTTCCAGCTGTTTGAGTTGTGGACCTGCTGCTTCATAGTTAACGGGGCACCATGAATAAGTGATGGGTTCTCTTAACTCTTGTTCTGGGTTTGGCCTTTGTGTCTGTGATCGGAAGGTCACCGGTTTGTGCCTTGGCAAAATGGTCATATCTCTGTTGGGCCCTTGATCAAGGCCCTTAACCCCTGAAATGCTCCAGGGGTGCCAGGTAAATATCTGACTCTGAGCTCAGACCTTAAGCATCACTCTCACCTGTATATGTGTATATATGTCTCGAGGAAAGATCCTGATGGGATATGTTCAATGAACCTGTACTCAAACTTGTGCAAATGGCAAATTTAAGCATAGTTTTATTTAATTAAAAACCTCTGGGGGGGAAAAGGTCATGCCCAAAAATGTCAGTGACAGTTTCAGACAACTAGCACAGTGAGTGGGTTTCTGGTTATGGGATTTCAGAGCTTGTTTAATTTGCGGTTAAGGTTCTTGATGATATTAGCATTATGGTTGCTTCTGACAGCCACTAACCTCCTGACCCAAGCCATCAATTCTCATCGTGGACGACCAAAGCTGCCACATGGGTGGCAGTCTGAATTGAAATGTTACTCGGGTTTGTGGGCAGCAGTAATTTGATGGGGCAGAGTAGGAGCAGACTTTCAGCTGGCAGGCGCATTCACTCCTCCTGCCAGCCACCTCCTCTTTATTGCAAATGAGGTTATTTATCTCTGACCCCTGGCTAATGTCTCTGTGTTTAAGCCTGAGGAGCCTGGTAAACACAATGTCAAGTGTTTATGAAGGTGCACCTACTTCATATATCGAAACAAAATTTTTTAAAGTTGTGTAGATATGTATGAGATCTCTCTTCTCTTTTAGTGCCAGTCCTGGCGCCAGCAAAGGGTAGAGATGGAGACCAAAGGAAACGATACCACCTTCCTGAACCTGGAGGATTTGGACTCCTACCTCTCAGAGCACGACTCCACGGTTGTGTGGTTGCTTGTAGGTCAGTGTTCTGGGTGAACATGTAGGGTGTAAACATCTCCATGTGTCCTGTAGCAAAGCTTACTGGCAAAGCAATGCACTCAACTGTAAAACCTAATTCACTTACTGTATAACTTACTGTTCTCAGAGCCGGGCTCCTAGACCCTCTTCACCCAGGATGGTGGTAGTCAGGCAGTACAGCTATTTGTTTTCACTTTCACTCCTGCTATAGCTACACACTTTTTGGTGTGATCGTCATGGTTGGTTAGATTTACAGTGCAATTACTGTGCATCTACCAAAGCAGTATGCTTGCCAGAGTAACTGGAATTTGTCCTTTTTGCCCCCCTTCGGCTCTAGTTCCATCCCTGTATGTAAGAAGGCCCAAAAGGTCCCTCTTTGTTTGAAGACAGCCCTTGAAATTTTGTGTACCGGGCATCATGTTGCAGACAACATGCATGCGAGTAGATCTTCACAACCCCTGCCCCCCAGCCATGTCTACTCTGCAGTGTTTCCACGCCTTTATCTGATGCTAGCGTGGGTGTTCGTAGCCTCTTCTTCTTTACCTGATATCACAAGCACCTTTAATGACCACGAGCATTTCTAATAACCATTGTCTTCCAGCAACCGTACTTTCCTGTGGATGGATCATATATCTGACTTATTACAACTCCCGCAACATTGGACTCATTTTGACCCTGATCATCAATCGACTCTACAAAAATGGGTATATCCACATTGGTGAGTAGGCAGTGATGGGTCTTGGAGATCAGGAAGTTGGATCAGTGTTGGGAGGGTTACTTTTAAAATGTATTCCACTACAGAATACAAAATACATGCCCTAGAATGTAACTTGTAACGTATTCCATTACATTACTCATTGTGAGTAACGTATTCTAAATACTTCGGATTACTTCTTCATTGGCCTATATTTTACAACGGTATGCATGTGGCAATTATACTATACTTAAGAAGACAATTCTGTTATGTTCTTCAACTGTAGCAACTGGTTGAATGTATTGGAGCAGGGGTGCCCAATACATTGATCGCGATCGAGCACTAGACCGCAAAGGTAGTGCGGGTAGATTGCGCGACATTCAAAAAAAATATTTTTAGATGTCATCTAGCCTCCCTTTGCCATTTGCCACTAGGTGTTGCATAACACTTTGTTGTATTAGGTTATCGAAACAACTACTTAGATCCCTTCTCTTTTAACGTATCATAAAGATCACACGGGTCACCCTGCAGAAAAGGCGAATGTATTGCAAGCTAATGCAAAACTCCAGCAAGCAAAGTGATCCAACTAGCCTTCCAACTTATATATACTAAAAAAGGGATATGGCAGATCATTTTGACCTGGTCATTTTAAAAGTAGCTTGCAAGCCGAATAAGTGTGAGCACCCCGGTATTAAAGTATCACGCCAGATTCGTAAGAGTTGGTGAAACCCTGGTGATGGTTTCATTACACTTGCAGATTCTAAAAAATGCATAAATGTACATGACAAGTCCGCCACCATCTATTTAACATGTCCTGCTCATCGTTCAGTGGAAGCACTGCCACAAAGCATTATCCTAAAACCGTTTTGCTAGCCAGGTGGTATCATTAGGCTATACTTTTCAACAAGAGCATGTATGCATATGGTGAAAACCAGTGTGCAGAAACATTAAATCTGTAAACAGTTTTCCGAGCAGCATTACACATACATAATAGCAGCAGACAGTCTATATTGTTTTTGGTCTCGAAACTGCACACTACACAAAGCTAACACGATGGACCTTACAGCCTGTGAGCTAATGTTTGCAGGATAGCATGGTAAATAGCCATAGTTAGCGTATAACAGATTGTCGATTGGCAGTTTGACTATAACTATAAAGGGCTAGAACAGGCAAGCTGACCAATAAGCTGTGGATGACTTTAGCCAGACCAAAAAAAAAAAACGGAAGTGGAGTTTTTGGATGCAGAAAGTAAGTTGATCGATGGCAAATAGAGGTTGCCCTGCATGATGATATTACGCTCTCCTTTTTGTTCCTTACATGTGAAATAGTGACTGAATTTCCCAGACAGAAGCACACTCTTGTCCCGGCTATGTCACGGCAGCTCCATTACCGCGAGTGAGCAGCCAGTTAGCATAACCACACCTAGGCTTGTAATTGCGTGCTTTATTTCAAGGACTTCTGGGAAATGTGTCAAATGGCTATCATTTTAATTGGAGAGTGAATAAACATGTGAACTAGATAAATCCCTTCATGTAATTCATTAATTCCAACAATGTAACTGTATTCTAATTACCATATATTTAAATTGTAACTGTATCGGAATACAGTTACTCATTTTGTATTCTAAATACGTAACGGCGTTACATGTATTCCGTTGCTCCCCAACACTGGTTAGGTTTAGTTATTGTATGAGAGAAATCTAGTTCGTAATCTGTTACTTTGACAGAAACTAGTATGATGTTTGATATTTCTCTTTGTCCTTCGTATATCGGGAAACTGGGGTCTCGCTGCGTTTACATTCCCTTAATTTTCTTTCGTACATAATTTTCATAATGGCCATTTAAAAACGCATCGCATATGATATTAGGATAATTTTAATGTTTAGATTTTTTTTGAAAGCTATAGTTTATGGATGAGTCACTTTTCATGGTGTGTGACTTTTTCTACTCTGCAACAGGATCTTTCTCCTTCTCTGTGCTGTCAGGAAAGGTTATGTTCCGTGACGTGTACTACATCAACAAAGACATGTCCATCCGGTGAGTGCCACTAGGCCCAGTCCGGGCCGATTGTACTTGGGCCTGGGGATGGTGCAAAAGCAGGGCTCCTGAGATTTTTATGTTATGGTGTGACTGTGACAGCAACGAGGCCAAACAGTCTGCTTGCCTGAGTACCCCTTAGCTTTTCTGCTGCTAGTGTAATTTATACTGTAAACAAGTAGCAGATTCCTGTGTACCCTGAAGCACTCGTGATATTTCAATGGGACAGCCTGGCTCGTACTATACATGAATAAAATAAAATAGTTTGTTTGAGTGATAAAGGATATAGGATTTAAAGAGAAATCAGGATTGTGATTGTGCTGTGCTAACACATTTGTTATGCCCCTCTGGTTATTGAAGCAGTCTACAGGGGTGTAGCAAATTGACATGTCTCGGGATCAGTAAATTGATAACCTCTGCTGTCCGTTATAGGATTCTGGATGGACTACTTATATTCCGGTGGTGGAAAATGTACAACCCCAAGCAAAAGCAGCATGGTAAGTATGAACACTGGCTATACTTTATTTTATGGTCAGT
The DNA here is from genome assembly GCA_026780845.1 of Petrocephalus sullivani. Taxonomy (NCBI): domain Eukaryota; kingdom Metazoa; phylum Chordata; class Actinopteri; order Osteoglossiformes; family Mormyridae; genus Petrocephalus; species Petrocephalus sullivani. The sequence goes on along the minus strand of JAODKM010000105.1, from coordinate 222,461 downwards.
TTAATAGCATTCAACAATTTTAATTTGTCGTTGAGTTTTGAAAATTTCTGTAAAACATCCTAACCCTCGCTTACTTATGTTGTATTTGTATTTTAATATTTGCCGATATGAGACAGCATAGCAGTATTTTAATTATGACTGTTGGTCAATACAGTAATTAGTTTTTCTGTATGTGCTATACAGGTGTGGTTATTGGATGAATAATGGTTATTAGTAACTCAAACAAAATTCTTATACATGCTGACTAGTGACACCTACTGGGACCCTAGCCCAAAATGGAGCTTAGCATCCAGCAATTAATTGATTAATTGAATTAATGTTTAGCTTATTCATGCTGCATTACTGTGGCACTGCTGGTTGTACATAAAGTAGGTTATCAGGTTAGGTCTCTGTGCTTGTGATCGGAAGGTCGGCGGTTTGAATCCCGTGCTTGGCAGAACATTCACGTGAACCCCATAAAAATGTTCCCAGTGTGCCAGATAAATGACTGACGTAATACTCAGATCCCAAGCATCGCACCCAGTTGTATAAATATTTGTGTCTATGCCTAAAAATAGCAAGACGGAAAGTGCGGAACCTAAAGTTTTTCTATGCACCTGTACTTGTGTAAGTGGGAAGGCATAATTTCATTACATTGTACTGGTACATTGTATGGTTTTGTTGGTATACATTAACAGTGATGGAGGAAACCATAGGTCTGTTTGAACGCAATGTTATTTAATTCCTAGCACCCAATGTCACAGTGAAAACTGCTGAATTGCAGAGTGTTTTCTACTGTGCTGATGAACTGATGTCTCATCATTTAGATCCTCGTGCTGAAACTCGATTATACATCACTCTCAATGGGTTCGAGTTTCACGTGTACAACCGCACGGCCCTCTACGCCCGGCTGCAGGAAACCTTTGGGCTGGAGCCAACACTCGTTCCTCCTAGGAACGATGAAGACGACAAGAAAGAGGGCAGGGAAAATACACTGAACAGGTAGGACAGTTACGGATGCGCCATGATATCGGCACTATGCCGGTATCGGTCGATAAAAGCTTAAAAGGTCGTTATCGGGAGATATGAAAAATTCTGCTGATTTTACCTGGCCCATAAGGTGACTGGTTAAATATTCAGCGTTGTCGTGGGTGCTTGTGCATAATGAGTGCCAGCAACAAGCTTCAGCCTCTTTGCTATATAGAAGTATTTTGAAGTACCTGAAGCAGATAAAAGGCTAGCTATTTGCTAGCTATTTAACTCTAAGTAGGAAAGAAAAAAACTTAGTTTTACAATATTTTATGTGAATAAAATATGGCATGGGCATATAATTTACATCTTGTCCAAGTTGAAATAATTTCCTTATTTTTATAAGTGAATGTCTGCATTTGTAAAATGATACAGTTAGGGTAGAATCAAATGTCGCTAGTTTTACATCTGTATTTACAAGTAGGCCATCACGATAAGAGTAATAGAGTCTTTGTAGTACAGGACAGACTTGGTGTTCTCTGCAATGAAATGAGGGGAAAAATGTATTTATCAGCATTGGGCAAAATATCGAATAAGGAATATCGGCAAAAATACAGTATCGTGCATCCATGAGGACGGTGTTTCTCAACCCGGTCCTCCCCATGCTCTGGGAGTTGGGAGGGAGCAGAAAAGTGGACCAGCTGGGAGGCCCCGAGGACCCGGTTGAGAAACACTGAGGTAAGGAGTTCGAATCCCCGTGCTACCAGAGGCAAATTTTACCCGAGTGCAAATCAAGGAAATAAACATGACCAGAAGGCAGAATGTAGGAGACACATTACGAAATACCTGATTAGGAAACTCCTAAAAAGGGCCAGAAAAGTGTGTTTGACCTATGTAATATAAATCTTCTGTTGTTCTTTTTTCAGGGTTAATATTAACAGTGAATCGCAGGACCCTGCATCCTCTTGGAGATCCCTCATCCCTGTCATCAAAGTCAATATCAGTACTGTGAGTAAACCCCATGCAACCATCTAAAGCCACTTGAGAGGTGTCATGGGGCCCACTGCTTATGTGTTCTGCAGTGATAAAGCCGTTTCCTCCCACTGACGTCTTTGTGGTGATCATGTCAGCATTTTCTGCTCGCTATCCGGGTTTCGTAATTCCTTCTCTGTTCCAATTTGCAGTGAGTGAGTTTCTCTTGGCTACTGCACTGTGACTAGCATCAGCGTTCCCCCTGTGTTTGCCCTACTGTTGTTCAGGTTGTCGTTTACATCCGTGGCTTATGAAGCATGACCGTCCCTGCCATGCCGTTTGTTTGTCAGGGCCGTGTGGCTTTCGGGAACCACTACCTACCTCAAACCTGTTGCCTCAGCTTTGACGACGCCTACCTGACCTACGCCACCAAGCCACCATCCAGCCGCCTGGACAAGTTCATGCATATCCTGAAGGGGACTCTAGAGAACGTCCGGGTGATGCTGGTGCCCAGCCCCAAATACACCGGGCGCCAGAATGATGAGTAAGTCCCACCCCACCCCTCCTCCTGTTGCATGATGGGACATGTTGTTGTGTCTCCGAAAGGACAGAGTGTAGGAGTTTCTCTCAGGCTAGGGAGTGAGAATGTAACAATATGGGTGTCACGAGGTTCCTCGTTATAGCTGCGGGCACTGGGAGCTTCTGCCAAACCAGTTTAACTGTGTTCACCTGCTTGTGTATTGTGCATACACAATCTCCTGCTGTGCTACATATAGCTCATGTAAGCAGAACGCGGGTAACTTGCATCATATAAAACAACTTAGATGATACTGCTTTCCAAAGCTACATCCTCTGACAGTTCCTATCCTCTGCCACAGTTTCTTTAAATGTAAATGACATTAATCACACTCAGAACCCACTTTCAGCTTAAAGGATTTCTCAGTAGGTTTGGATTAAGATGGACTGAACAATTGTTTTGAAGAGTAAGATTCCTTACTGAAAGATGGGGAAGTATGGTGGAATATATGTTATGGATTATCCTTATGAAAATTTGGTTTTTATTGATCCACTTAGAATTCACTTTCAGCTTGACGTCCTTAATAATTCTCTCATGCTTACTTTATTAATTTCACCATGTCCTTGTTACAAGAATTCATGTGGAACTAAAATGGTGACCTGTCCCTCGATAAACGGTTGATTGTGAGTTGGACGTTGTGTTGAGTTTCATTGCTCGTGACTGTGGTGTGAGTTTAATGTGTTTCCTGCAGGCCTCCACGGCTCATGGGGGAGGGCTTTGTGGTCATGCAGTCAAATGATGTCGATGTCTACTACTATATGGATGAAGCAGGTACAGTAACACTGCTGTATGCACTGCGCTTGCCATCTTGGGTGAGCAGGTATCTGATTGTCTATGTGTGTCACTGAATGTAGGCCTGGTCCCAGAAGAAGGGAACAGAGCCACAGAGGCGAGTGGTGAAGATGAACTCCAGGACCTGCCTCCTTGCTGGGGCTTGGACATCGTCTGCGGAAAAGGCACGAACTTCAACTATGGGCCCTGGGTGGACCGGCAGAGGTACTTGTCTACATGGGAGGGTGGGGTTTCCATTTCTGTACCAGTGGCAAACCACCACACTTCAGTGTCATATTCTCAGCACGTGAAGGTAATCAAGGTAGATATTGATTTTCAGCATTAAAGTGCCAGTCCTGAATTGACTAAGAGCTGTGAGCTTTAATACCCGTGAGAATGGAACAGTGTCAAACTTCAGTAAGGAAATCCCATATCATTTAAGGCTTTATATTAAATTAGAGACCTGTCACTGCATTGGACAGTGATTGATCTTTGGTACATGGTAAATGGGCATTGTATATCATTTGGACTGCATTGGTAATATTAATACTGAATGACTTTCTTATGAGGGATTTTATCCCAGATTTTTCTCAGTTTTTATTGTATTTCAGGATATGTGATGTCTTATTCTTCTCCTTTTCCACTTTATTCCATGTAACTTTCGTTCAAAATCCATCATGCTAGTTTAACTTCTGCCAGATCATACGTGCGATAATAGTGTTTAAATGCCAGGATTTAAAACTGTGTGGGGTTGTGTCCAGTGTTTCTGGGCATTAGAACCGGTAGAAAGGAACAACATGGCTGGCATTCGTATGCATGACATCCGTCTGAGTGGAATGATATGATCCCCGTCTCAGGGACTGCCTTTGGAAGTTCTTCTTCCCACCGGACTACCAGCCCATGAAGGTGAATGAGTCGGCGGTTCCCGGACAGCTGCGGCAGATCCTGGCCTTCGAGCTGCGCATGAACATCATCGCCGACGCCACCATCGACCTGCTCTTCAGCAAAAACAAGGTGGGTATAAGGGCCTTTACAGAGTTCCATAGACGAGACAGAAAAGCTCATGTGATATAGGATCACCATCTGCGCAGCCTGGTCTAATAACTCTGCTATGCACTATATTTGTGGTCCTCAGGATGAACATCTAAAGCATTAACTGGTCACCCTGTGCAGGTGTATTCATGATGACACCCGTAACTGTTACGTTTAAGCGGAGCATCAGAAAGTTTCCCTGATCGATGCAAATTCTGCGGGTGTGTCACAGGAAACCAGTGTGGTCCATGTGAATGTGGGGGCAGGGTCCTACCTGGAAGTCAACGTGCCCATGGTTGTGGGGGAGAGCGGTAAGTGTCTCCAGGACAGGCCGCATGAGCAGCCTAGCTAAGCTTTGGAAACATGGTGCATAGTCTCGCTTATTCCCATGCTGTACTGCGCGCTTTCTGTTGTTGGCTGTTGTGGCTGATGGTTGCTAACTTTTCTCCAGGGTTTTCCTCTCGTGTTTTAGTCTGAATTTGTCTCTGCTTTGGCAATGATCAGTGAATTTTTCTAGGCTACACGACCTCCATCAAGGGCCAACTCCTGCACGTGGACACTACGAGTAGCATGCAGTACCGCACCCTGCTGGAGACGGAGATGCTGGCTGTGAGTATGACTCTTGTCCGGCATGCTGCTTTCTGAATTTCCCTGTCAGTTACAGTTTAACAGCCTGCGGTCTGTTGCTGTGTACTTTTGCCACATTGTCATGCTTTCAGGTCGTTCTGATGGATGAGTCTGTTAATGAGGCTGTCTGGGCCGCTGTGTGGCCATTTCGGGCTCCTTAAAGATCCATTTATAGCTGATCTGTGTAGGCAGTAATGGAGAAATGGTCTGTGATGCTTGACTTCCGATTACCCTAATTTATAGCCAGGAACTGTTCAAAGGTCATGTGCTGTAATAGTAGTAATCGGTGGGCTCAGGTTGCTGGAGTCCTCGCTCTGGGGGGCATGGTGGGAACATGCAGATTTCTCTGAGAGCCCCACAGATACACACATCTGAGCAGCCCAGTCCCTCACTCAAGAAAGATCGATTGTGCTGTAGCTCTGTCCCTTCTTGTTGACTGGCCCTGGTCATGGGTGATCAATGATGCTCTCCTCTGTAGGTAAATTGAGTCTTTTATCTTGGAGATTAGAAAGTGCTTTTTTTTAAATAATAAATAGGTGTGTGTAAATTGTGCAGCAGTAAAAACGACTGCGCAAACGAAATTCCAAGCGTTGTGCCGTTTCCGGTGAAGAAGGATCAATTCCAAGCGAAAGCGTTTGGTAATTCTCAGCTCACAGCCTGGTGACGTGCCACCAGGAATGTTAGCAGAAGTTGCCTCAGAGCTGGGGGGGAATCACATTACACATGGAGTGTGTGAAGCTGGATTGTGTGACTCCACACCCTTGGCTCTTATGTCCTGCCGTTCTTGCACCTAAAGCTCTAGTTGTGGTGAGCACAGTGTCCCCAAACAATCACATGGTCTGCAATGCAATTATTTTGTACTTCCTGTTTAGCCATTTTTTTTGGACAAAAGGTCTTTTTCAGAAAGCTTACCTCACTGCTTTAATTGCAATCAGATAACCAATCATGAATCGATCTCCGTAATTCATGTGCATGAACTATCGTTCTGAGCAGGGAGGTTATTGTGCAAAAGGAAATGTAAATTGCTCGTACAAAGCTTCTGCATCTCGCCACTGCTCTTTGTTTCAGTTTCACATCCGTGCCCGTTATCCGCGGGTGTGGAACATGCCCCAGTGGTGGCAGTGTGAAGTTGAGGTGTGCAAAACCACTTACCACTTCATCTATGCCCAAAAGAACTTCTTTACAGGTGAGCTTGGAGCACTCTGTTCTGGTCACCCTTTGGCCTTCCTGACCGCACATCATGTGCTCAAATGGTACACACCTTAATTTGTTATAAACAGGGATCAAAAGAAAGACTTGATCGAAAAAATGAAAGAAAATGGGGCGGTGTTGCTGAAAGAAGTGTGGGTGTTTATGTGCTGCTGTTTTGGCATTTTTCTTGAGCATATGAAAATGGAAAATGAAGCAGGTTCACCCAAGAGGAAATGATGCACTGAAGAAGGATGAAGGAGATGCAGGACCTGAAAAAGCGTGTTTGTTGGCTCATTTACTGTAATCCCTAAATAGTGCCATGGATTATTATAAAGAAGTTTATTGAATTGTGGGTTGCTATGTTGACTGAAATGCAATGGAAATCAACCTGCATTGTTTGTGGGCCAGCCTACCCACTGTTTTATGTAGTTTTTTAATAGGAGTCTCTTCTCCTCTGGTCGCCCTCAGACCTGATCCAGGACTGGGCGAGTGACAGTGTCCCAGATGTCTACTCCTTCGTCCCCTACACCTGGCAGTTCAAGTTGCACTTCCACCAGTTTGAGATGATCTGGGCCGCAAATCAGCACAACTGGATTGACTGCTCTACCAAACAACAAGAAAATGGTGAGAGGGTTATACACGTTTTTATCTGGGATTCCTGTATTTTAGCTTTTAGATGGAATTTGGTGGGGAATTTGACTTTGTTCTGAAGTACTTGTTCAGTGAATACTTTCAAGGTAACTTGTTAATTTGGGAAACGTGGGTATAGAAGATGGATGGATAATGTAAAATCAAATTGGACTGAAGTGCATGGGCAGTTCCAGAATTATGGATGTGCCATCCATCCATCCATCCATCCATCCATCCACCCATCCACCTACCCCTTGATCCATAGACTTATATTGGCAAGCAAAATGCTCTTTTCTCACAGTGTACCTGGCTGCTTGTGGACAGACCCTTGACATCGACTTCATGTTGCCCTTCACCGAATTTGTCCCAGTCACGTGTAACCTGAAGTTTACCATGAAAGTAGGTGTGACCCCCCCCCCTCCCCACCCTATAGTGGACTGTAGGAAGGCATGAGACTGACGGCCTTGCTCTCGGGACAGGCAGACGACACGGACCTCCGGCTCTCCCTGCCAGACTGCCACCCCAGCCAGTTCCCTTTCCTCACCCTGGCCCAGGACTGCCAGGCATGTAGGCTGCATCCAGACGGACAGGCGGGAGCCGCCAAGCCCAGCAAGCCCCGCTGGAGGAACATCACCCAGCCTGAGTGAGTGTCAGCCCCCCCTCCCCCCCCACTGACTGGGGGCCATAAACAGAAGTGTGGCTGAGCCAGGACCATTTAATTAAGACCTATACTGACATTTGTAAGAATCGTTTTCAATATAGCCGGAATGAACAACTAGCTTGTGCTTTAGTAATTTGATCAATTGTACGAATAAGTATATAATATAACTTGAATCTGAAAAGCCTTCCCAGTAAAATGATCTTGAGGAGCATCAGTTTCTGCCCCGTTCTGTAAAGGGTATTAACATTGACGTTAACCCTTTGCATGGCCACTCTGTACCCGCGCTCCCTTAGAGACCGCTGGGTGGACTGCTGGAGCGTACCAAGCTTCCTCCTCACCATCGACTACACCTGGCATCCCATCTACCCACAGAAGGCCCAGCTGAAGCTGTCTCATGAGCGCCGCAGCCTGCCCCTGCGATTTCTCCGTCCTGGTATGCCGGCACGTCCCAGCGTCAGCCTTTAAACCAGCCGTGTCATTTACGCCACCTACTGACTGCTCTGGCCAGGTGGCGCCGATGCTAGATCTTCGCCTTTCTCTTGAGAAGGGTCCCAGGCTGGCCAGGCTGGGGTGGGGAGGGTTTAATTTAAGGTTTGACGGGTACAGCTATGCAGGGCTTATATTTAGCACACAGCTGGTGTGACGCAGGTGCTTTTGGGCGAAAGCCCTTTTATATTTAGGCCTTGTTGTTTTGCATCCCTAACGGTGACATTGGACGCTACGGAGGCGGATGACGCGGAAGAGCGTGGGTCTGTCGGCAAGGCCGTCGTGCCAGGTCCCCATCCCTGTGAACGTCACTGTCCTACTAATTTGATAATGTAGACCCCGCTCTGCATAACGAGTCATCTAGAGATGGCAAACTCATTTAATTCCTTTTTGGTCTTTATTAAGGTTCTGCTTTGCTCGTTTAGTCCTCTGTAGTAATGTGAGGCGCTTATTTTTATTGCTGTTATTATTGTTGCTATCTTTTGTTGTTGTTTCTGTACGCTGACTAGGGGTGTAAATCATGGGTCAGGTGGTTTGATTACAGTTATTGATGGAATGACTCGATGCATCGGAAATCTTTTATTCCTATCGCGATTTGATTAATTGTTGTTTTAATAACCTAAATTCAAACCTCACTGAAAAAAATTCCGAAATCATTAATGGGTGGACGGCAGTGAAATTTGGCGAGCTTACCGATGTGGATTGGTGGAAAACTGTTCTTTTTTTCTGTTGAAACTGAAAGATCTATATGCGGGAAAGAGATTTAATAATGGATTATAATCATATCAGCTACCGGTACTTTGTGACCTCTTATAAGTGGGTAATGAGCCGACGAAAATGGCTGAGCGTCCAATACAATCATCTTCATTTCCGTTTCAGTAGTTACACTTTTACCTCTGGTGCTGCTAACTTTGAATACTGATAAGGTAAAAATATTGGCCGACAATATCAGGCAAGAGTGACGCATCAGACCAATCACAATATCGTTTTAACGAATGACGGCCAACACCAATATGTTAACCAATGTATCGTTTGTCTCTAAGCCTAAGATTACTTTTTAGTTAGCTGCTTGGCTACCTTTTCTTGAACATTGCTAATGTAGATAGCAAAAATACTTATGAGAGAGAAGTCTTTCCAAAGCATCAAAGATTGTTAACCATTAGAGTGCTCTGTGCTACTAAATGGATAAGATTCCTAAAAGCACTGTAGCACAAAGATTTACCTGTAGCTCATGAATGCGAGGGCACGTCACACAGAAGTAGGAGTATCTTTATTTCTACAGAGGATTTTGTCCCAAAAATCGAATCAGATTCACCCCTACTATGAATTCTGTGCTCTCTAAAAAGATGAGACAGTTCATCACTTTTGGTCTGAAAATCCTTTTTCCTAGCTTTGGACAGCACTTGGTGTTATGATGAGGTTGTGTGTTGTTGTTGGTGATTTTATGGGGGGTTTTCTGGGGAGCGGGTTACCTTATGCTCTCACTAATAATCCCGTTAATCTTTCTTTTTCACTTTTTCCACAGTATTTCTATCACTACTTGCCAACTATGGCTGGCTGTCATTATTAATTGCATATGAATGCAAGTATTTATTTGAATGGCTGCTTTTTGTAACTCCCCAAGGTTTGTCTCCTTTTTTCTTGTATTGCACTGAACAGGAGCAGCCTTTTGTTATGTATTTAATTTTATTTTATTATATCTCCGTTCATTCAGGGTCCGAGGTGGAGGATTGCACAGCGCCCCCTACTGTGGACCCCACAGAGCTGCCCCCGGACTGCCTGCATGTGGAGATGGAGCTGTCACCCGGCTCCCAGCTGACCTTCTACGGGCCTCTGCTCAGGGCCTTCTTTGCCATCAAGGTGCTCCCACATGGCCGTTGCTAAAGTGGCGTTAGCCCATTGGCATTCCTATCACTCAGCCTCCCCCAGTACCAGACTGACCTGTGCATCTGAATTGTCACTCTGGTGGGTTTGCTTTGCTGGAAATTCTCCGCATTCCTCCCACCATCCATAATTGGGACCTGTATTGGCTGCATTTGGCCTGTCATTGTTTTTCCCTGCAGTAATGTACTGGATTAATTGGAGGACTTTTGTTTGGAATTTACCTCGGAGATTAATGTGCAATGTCTGGCTGTTTCAGTCGTAATTTTAAGTCCGGTTATTTGTATTTTATTTAACCAGTGGATCCCTCTGCTCTGAGGTTTTAACGTTTCATGTGGCCCTTTTAAAAGACTAATTCCTTGATAATATTCTTGATCAGGCTAAACAGGTCCTGATTTGTAATGTTTCGCTTTTGTCCGCGTCGGTTTCCTTGGCTGTGGGTGTCTGCTCTGCTGTGATTGGTGACGTAAATGAGACGTGACTTGTGACGTAAATGAGATGTGTGCTGGTTCACCTTTTTTGTTTGTTTTTGTGTGGCTCAGGAGAACTACTTTGGAGAGGACGACATGTACACGGACTTTAAGGAGGCTGCCCCCGACCCTGCGCTCTCCCGCTCGGCTTCTTCCAGCTTGGCCTGGACGGCGCCCGGCTCCCAGCACCCGGACTGCGGGGCCCGGCACGACCGCGCCCCCCTCAACCCCCTGGCCCTGCGGCCCTGGGACATCACCGTGCTTGTCAACATGTACAAAGTACACGGCCGGCTGCCCGTGGTGAGCACTGGTGCTGTGCGTGTAGTGTGTGCGCGTGAGGTGTGTAGTGTGTGTGTGTGTAGGCTTGTATTTACCAAATTGTGTTACTTTTTAAGTCTGTCCATACATTTTTTGGTTAAGATTAAGTTAAGATTAAGGCTGGGCAGGGGATAGGGTTATCATAGTTGGAATTAATTATGCCCATAGAAATGAATGTAATTTTCCCATCAATGATAAGACTATATGAATTGTATGTGTGTGGGTTTACATTGGAATTGGGATTAGGGTTTTTCCGTAGCAATGAATGGATGGTCCCCATTTTTAGATGGGTACGGGAGTCTGTGTGTGTGCAGTGAGTATCAGCCTCTTCTGCTGCCTCTGGCCAGCTGCTTCTCTGCCAAGCTTGAATGATCGTTCCCAAATGCACCTGAGGTGTAGGAAAGTGCGAGGTTCCCTTGATCAGCCTCCACGGAAGACTTCCGTCCTGCCCTGCCTGTCCCCTGTCCATGCAGCCCCCTCAGTGCCAAGGCGCATAAAGGCTGGATGCTCTAAATTAGGGCTATTACACTGTCGGGGGCCTGTTGTGTGGGTGAGAGGTGATGGATAGTACTGCCAGGTTAAAGGCCGGTCCACATGCATCACTGTGCTGTGTATGTCCAGGGGAAATTAACTGATGCCTGAGTGGAATTATATTTTATTCCTCATTTGGTTACTGTTGCTATAATGTAGTACCTAGCTATTAGAGAAGCTGGTGCTTCAGAGAGACTCATAATGGGAGAGTCTCATCATTATTTTGAATGAAATTGATGGGGGGGTTTAGCACAAGGAAGTGTGAAAAGTATTTCAAATGCTGTGCTTGCTGCTTTATTGTAAATGAGGATCACCAAAGGTCTAAACATGGCAGCTATAGGAAGGTCTCGGTCCTGCCCTGTTCCTGACCGTGATCTCCCACGTCCCTCGCACCCTCAGCACTGCGGCGGAGAGCAGCCCGAGTGTCCTCAGGGATACATGGAGCGCTTCTGCTTTGAGATGAAGAAGGGCTACAGGGAGACGCTGCTGCAGCTGGTCCTCTCCCCCGTCCACGTGTCTGTCAGCGACAGCATTCAGGTTAGAGCATCCGAGATGCCAAGCGTGCCGGCTTCACAGTGTAATCCCCAGTCATTTCATCAAGGTCACCTTATGTGCCAGAACTCGGTCATTTAACACATTAGCATCATGACCGCAGACAATCGGGCTTCAATCTCTGTCTGTCTTTGAAAGGCAAAGGCCATAAGTTTGTTGCAATGCATGATTTATCTCCTAAACTAGGGCAGCAAGTTTATAAATTTGGGCAAATATGAGAACTTAATTGCATCCAGTTGCTCGTTAAAAATACTCCTTTGTTTATTGTCTTTAGAAAGTTAAACTCCTAAAGCCTTTAATTTTAGTAGAACTTGGCATGCACTTGTTATGCTTGGTATCATAATGCCCTTTAGAGCTTGTGGAAGGTGTCTCAGGTGCCCTCACATCTGGGCGTCAGCTTTCATTCATTGCTGTGAGCCCCAAGCTATGGAGAGTAAGACGGGGTAGAAGGGAAGAGACAAATTGTGATGTACTTGTACTCATACTTGATAAAGGATTCATCATACGTAGTTCTAACCCCCCTGTCATTGTCATTATCCTGGGAAGAAGCTTTTGAGTCATCATCTATAGATAATGTTCAAGCTCGACTTGGCAGATCTGTGAGGCATCTGTCCAGTGCCCGTAATGCCTATTGTTTCCTTTGGTGTTTCTATACTGTGAGGGGCCAAACAGTCAGGCAACACAAACACAGGAGTTTTACTCAGGAAAAATAGGGCTTTATTGACCCCCCAAAATACAAACAATTGACAAAACTTAAGACCTTGGTAATAGGGCCCATAAAAGAGGTAAAAAAAAAAAAAAAAAAACCACAAAACTTAATATCACAACAACAAGATATTACCTGAAACAAACTGACCTTCTTGAGACACCAGGGAACATGCATAGTGGTTTGGCCAAACCAATTAACACACAAAGGGGTAAACCACATAAACACTACATACAACTAAACATGAAAACCATGGCTAAACCACAACTCCCCCC
>JAODKM010000105.1:183075-194863 GCA_026780845.1 Petrocephalus sullivani | reverse complement strand
ATATCCCTAAATCGCAGACATTGTTGACTGTTCTCAGTGAAAATCTACAGGTAGACTTACAGCTATTTCACACAAACCTGTCGGCAGCATCTCCGAACTTTAGTTTCCGGCTTGTGGTATCGGTGCGTGGTATCGGCACTTTATTTCCGATACAAGTACAGGTATTTTAACGAAGTATCGGACCGGTACCCGATACTGGTATCGGTAGCGGTGCAACCCTAATTATTATTATGATTCTTCATTTAAAATACTATAGCTGCATTGTATGTATGTGTATTTATATTATATACAGTGTGTACAATAATTATATATATAGTGTGTCTGTATGTATGTATGTATGTATGTATGTATGTATGTGTGTATAGTATTTATGTGTATGTATGTATGTATGTGTATGTATATGTATGTGTGTGTGTATATATATGTATATGTATATATATATATATATGTATATGTATATATATATATGTATATGTGTACATATAATATACACACAGTATATAAGGTTATACATATATAATATGTATATAATGGATGGATGAGACCACCATTTTAACACTAATTAGCAAATTAGCAGGACTAAATGTCTGTGAAACATTACGCAAATAAACCAAAGCTACTGCTAAAGGCTCTTATTTAATGGCATTGTTTATTTAAGACTTGCAATTCAGCCATCACGGTATGTTCAGAACAGAACAAAACAATGTACTTCACTGCGGCACGTTAATCTGAAGGACGTAAGCTATCTGTTTAGAGTGTAATTAAACTGGCCCGTTGGAGAGGGAATGTACCGTTTAGATACTAAACTATAAGAATAGCTTCAAACTGAAAATGAGAAGTGAGAATTTGTATGTCATTTACTTCTTGTGTTCTTTGTACACTGAAATGTAAAAGCCAATTTCAAGCTTGTTACACTAATTGTTCTGCACTTTATGTTCATGGATACAATTATGAGCATTTTCATTTGCCCTGTGTTTTTTTATGTGTGCGTCCGTTAGTAAGTGCTACCTACTAATCTTAGTGAGTGAGTTACTGAGCACAGCAAAATATTGGGGGATACGTCAAAGAAGCAGGTACTCAGAAGTGCTGAGTAATTGTGAGACCAGCTGGGCCCTTGCCCTGAATATTAGCTGAAAATATTGAATGGCCTTAAATTGTTTTATTTATTCAACTTTTCATAGGTTTATGAAACTGTCGCAGGGCTATTTTCCTTTGATTTTCATCTAGAGTAACACCTGGTGGATTCTGTAGTATAGCTTTTAGCTTCAGCATTGCTAGCTTATTTTTTTGTTTAGAAAACGGGGCATGTTTTCTCCAAATGAGCTATTAAATGTGAGGTGTACCCTGCAGGCAACACCCTGGCCTGGGACACTCTGACAGAGAACCCCCTGCTCTCTGAGCCCTTTTCGGTCAGCTTTTACAACTGGATGTCCAGCGTGGTGGGGAACCGGGGATCCGCCCCGGCGCAGGATCCCGCTGTTAACCGGCCCCAGCATGGAAGCCTGCAAAGAGGTGAGCTTAGGCGGCAGGGGTGTATACCGGAGCTGGGCCACGGCAACCGGCCCCAGTTGGCCCCCAGAGTACCCCCTTTCCTGTCACTCAGTGATTCCATCCTTATCATTATTTTTGACCCCTCTGTATGAATCATGGTCCCTCTTATGAACTCCCTCCCCCCCAACTCCCCATTTTAAAAGAATTGACCCTGGTGGGTGGAACTGTGTTGGAGGAATGAAGCTACGAAGCTTGTAGTTACTGATGTGAATGACCTGCCTGTCAGGCAGTAAAGGACATTTCAGATCCAGAAAGTACAAATCCAGATCTAGATTTCGTTTCAACCAACCAGTTAAGTTCTCTGTGACTGTGACTCTATATTCAGCTGGTTGGTTGAAACAAAATCTTGGTCTGGATTTGTACTTTCTGGACCAGAAATGTCCAGATTCACTGTGTGAGTTTTTCCTTCTGGGCTAGTCTTACATTAGTGTAGAAGAGGTTGCTGGATTGGATAGTCATCGACTAGGTCAAATGTATAAGTGCTCCAACCCACACATTACCAGGATACTAGTCTAGTTAGAATAATTCTGTTTGGTGCCTGCAAAGAGCCATTTTTCATCCAGCCTAAAACCAAAAATAATCAAATTTAAAAGCCCCTTGATTAAAACGTTCTGCTTCTGCTTAGGCGTGGTGCAGAACCTCACGGCCATCCCATCTGTGACGGACGTCAATGCCGTGCTCTCCAGCGATCAGAACACGCTGGACAGTAACCCGTCTCTGCAGAGCAGCAGTCAGGAGGACCTGACTGACGTGGAGGAGGGCCAGCAGTGTCCTGTGGCCGTGCAGCTGGCTGATGCGCAGGTGGGCCCCGCATCCTGGCGATTGAGTGCATGGCTCCTTCTCGTCTGATTGAAGAGGGAGCGTCTTGCACCGTTACGTTATAGTAAAAATGTAGCCCCTCTGGTCCATGGGGCTGAAACTGGAGGAATGACTTGTTCTGCGATTTTAAGGTTTTGGCCCAGTTTGGTTGCATAGCAGTCCTGCTGGAGAATCAGTATCTCCTGCCCTTATCGTCATTTTCTCCTCAGGTTGTTTTCAAGCCCTTGCTGAGCCACACTGGCATCCAGCCTCAGGATACGACCCCCCTGAGCTACAGGATGTACTTCGGAGAGCACTTGTCCCTCTCGGGGACCCTGGAGCGGCTGAGAGCCGACATTGTGGACTCCGACACTTCTAAAGAGCGCAAGAACAAAAAAACGCGAAGGTGGGATTTTCCAGTGGCTTACGAATCTGCCCCTGTGTCCCTGCCAGCATGACTTTAGAGTCAGCTAATCATGTTAGTTTGATCTGCTTGAGAATTAAGCTAATGTGTGATGTAAGATAAATAAGAGTCTGATTTTCAGGCAGGGTACTGTGCACCTTCCGTTTTTGGAGCTGAAGCCTGCCCTCAAGATTGAGACCTTCAGCCTGGATGCCGTGGTTATGGAGAAGTACACGATGACGCCCCAGAGCTCCGCCAATGCTCTGGCCTTCCATGACCTGAACCGGCGCTATTACAACACGTTCCACTGCAATTTCACCATCTCCTGCCAGTCCATCAGCCAGCATGTGGACATGGCTCTGGTGCGCCTCGTGCACCAGTTCAGTACCATGATTGATGATGTCAAGGCCACGCACACCGACATCAAGCTGAGCCGCTACACGGCTGGCTCAGCATCGCCCACGCCTGCCTACAAGCCCCGCGCCACCGGCACCAGCTTCCGCTCATCAGAAATCAGCCGTGGCTCCCACAGTAGCGCTGGTGGCCCACGCCGCAGTAACAGCCAACGAGGGAAGCGGCCTTCGGGCTCAGATGCCATCCCGCCCAGGAAGGAAGTTCGGAGCAGGGGTCTGCCGACCAGGTCTGACCGGAGAACCTCCAGACACTCGCGTATGGGCTCCCGGGATGGCACTGACCACACTGCTGTCCAGATGGACGACTCGGACTCAGAACAGAGCGAGCCGTCCGCCAAGTGCTGGCAAGATATGTACAAGCTGCTCAACTTCTACTCCTTGATCTCGGATCCTAGGGGAATCTTGGAGAGAGCCCGCCTTGGGAATGACCTCTCAGGTAGGTCCGTTAGCCATCATTGATGCTTGGATCCTCCGAGGCTCTTGTTTGTTTGTTCCTTAAATGTTTTTCTTTTTTTCAGTTCCACATTCCACATGGTCTTCTTGATTGGTTACATGATGAACCTGCTCTTTTGCATCCTTCCACAGAAGGTGGCTGGGGCACATCAGAACACACGTGCCGGGTGGTCTTTGAGAACGAGAAGGAGGCCCCAGAGGCTCCCCGGCTGAGCCGCCGGCGTAGCCTGGGCAGCACAGATGCACAGCACGTGACTTTTGTGTTGTTCGGCGTGGGCATGGTCAACCGCGTCCACCTGGAGGCTGACATTGGCGGCCTTACCATGCAGACAGAGCTCAAGAAGGTTCATGGCAGCTTCATGCTGAAGGAGAAGATGAAGGGTGAGCTCTACACATTCTGCCCCGATGAGGGAACCCTGGGCACAGCCTGATCTTTCCATGAAAATTGTTCTCATTAGAAGAACCCAACTTTTTTTTCCCTATTTCATTCCCATAATATCTTCTGCTTAGCAACAGCTTGTGTTGGTTCACAGCTTATGATTGGTATGTTCCTTCCGTAATAGTCCGGGTTGCTGCCCTCAGTCCTAAGGCATAATGTGTGTGCGCGTGTGCGTTTCTGTGTGTGAGTAAACTATCCCATCATCCAGGTTGTACCCTAATATTTTCATACTATGAACCTTTCTCCCTGGATCAATAGGGTCATTCACTTAATAAGTTACTGAAAGACAGATGGATAAGAATGCCTGGTATTCTCTGCTTTTTCACAATGGGAGTATAATGAACCCCGAAGATGCAAAGCATCTACTTGCACATAAAACAAGCTTTGCTCAGTGTGCTGTCTGTCTTTGTGCAGACATGCTGCACCAGAAGATGACCGAGACCTCTGCCACAGCCCACATAGGGGCAGTTAACATCGTCCTGCTGGAAGGAATCACCCCCAATGTTCAGTGAGTGCTTCGGTCTTTGCCTCGCTTTCTCTGATTCTTACTGTGTTGTCTTCGCGTGGACATTTGATTTATGTGTGGTCCATCTTTGATTACCTTTTTGCCTTATGTCATGTATTTCATTTCCATCTTTCAGTCACCATTTTCTTAATGAATAGTTTAGTATAGTATAGTATAGTATGCTATAGTTAATTATTATGAAGTGCAAATTGCCCAGTTAACGTAGCCAAATTGTGAATTGTGTATAATAGTCTTAAGCATTGCATTACATGATGTTCTGGCCAAGTGACTTATTCTCAAAAAGAAACGTTCATGAAATTGATAGACATTTTGTTCACATTTTTAATGTATGCATTTCCATTGAGAGGAAATGTATAGAAATTGGCTTTCGATGTCCCTTTTTGAAAAGGTGACTGGAGAATGTGATTGGCTGATTAGACACCATGTGACGATGCCCCAGCGTCACTGCTCACTCCTCACTCTTATTCTCTTCCTGTTTACCTACCTGCCGCTTTCTGGCCTTTCCCTGCCATCTGGTGGAATAGACTGGAGGATTGCCGCACATCTCCCACCTGCACAGGCAAACGGGAAGTCCTGTATGTGCGCACACCTCACAGAGTGTGATTAAATGTCTGCGTGCCCCCGTGTGCTGTGGTTCGCTATTCATCCGACCCATCACCATTAACGTTAATGTCGTAACACTTCTGATACTGTATGTCTTCCTTGTCTTCCGCTTGTCTTCCTTGTCTTCCGCTTGTCTTCCTGTGCTAGCTTCTGGTTCTGGCATTACCATAATAGCATGAATTATCCTAATTATCTCATGAATTAGTTGTTTGTTTGTCTTCTGAAGACAATTCTTCACATTGTTCAGGAGTCAGCAGAAACTGATTTCATTGTGTTGTTTCTTTGCTAAGTGATGTGCTCTGTATGCCATTTGCTGAGGGCCATTCCTTAGTGTTTCTCCTGTTTTAATCCATCCCAGTGCGATTTGCCTCATGTGAGCTTCCTTGTCACTCCATGACCCTTTAGGACCCAGGGGACATCCCCTGCTTGTACGTTGTCATTTTCACACATGATTGTTCTGTGTGAAGGTCCGCAGCATTGCACTTGGGCTTCGGTTCCCCAGTTGTGATTATTGCTAACTAGCACACTTGGCAGGCTGTGAGTAACATGGAGACGCGAAGGTTCGCGCTGGTTCCCCGTAGGTGTCTGCTAACTCCCTCCTCTGATGCTTACCTCTCCTCTACCAGAATGGTGGTGAAGTGCAACATTGCCAAGTCTCAGGCGCTCTACAGCGCCCAGCGCGGCCTGAGGACCAACCACGCGGCTGTGTGCCGCGTGGGCGCCATCTTCATCGACATCCCGCAGCACCCCGCCACGCTGCACAGCATGATGGTCCGCAGCTCTCATCAGCTCTCCAAGCAGATATCTGACCTGATTCGCCAGCCCTCTGCAGTGTGAGTCCAGGGGAAGTGGGACAGTTCTATGGTTAGCAGCTAGGAGGAAATGACTGTAATAAACTGGAAGAAGTGTATGTTATGCCTAAAGCTGCTTGTGCAGTTGAGTCGAGCAGAACTCGTCAAATCTGGTATAACTTTAGTTTTAAAATAATTTGAGTATCAAGCTTTGTAATGCTCATTAATCATTCAATTGCTATCCATGGGGAAGTTGTCTCCTCACCTCCCCCAACCTTGCTCTCTGTGAGAGCAAGTTTGGCTGTGAAGGGCAGCAACCTCGAGGTGCACCCAGGGAGTTGGGGGTTAAGGGTCCTGCTCAAGGGCCCACAGACGTGCCGAGGCTGGGCTTAAACCGGCGACCTTCCTAACACAGGCACAGAGGCTTAACTTGCTGAGCCACACTCTGCCCCCAGTTAAGAATTTCATTGATTTATTGGTCTTTATCTTTAATGGGCCGTCTTATATCGGAAGGCCTTCACCCACCCGGGAGGACACCTCCACCCCCCAGGCCTCCGAAAAGACGTCCTGGAGTGCCAGCCAGCCCCCGATGGACGCCACAGAGTTCCCCCAGCTGCCCGAGGGGCTGGAGAAAAAGCCCATCGTGCTTAAATTCAGTGCCACCTTGGATGGCCTAAGTATTGGAGCCGCGCTGTTGCCGTCGCTCAAGGCTGAGTACAAGATGGGTCCCATGAAGAGCCACGGGATGACTGGTAGGTCCCTGTAGGTGTTTCCTGGGGTTTCTTATGAAACCCAGTGCTGTATGCATGTAAGTGCAACTCTGCAGCTTACTAGTGTCTATTAACAGGCTTTATATAGATGTGTTAGTAAGGTTGTTTTCCTTGTATTGTCTGATGTTGATGTCAGGGTCATTGTAATCCTAATGAGTGGTCCATGAGATGCCCAGCCCTCTCTGATCTCAACAGGGGCTCAAACGAGGTTCACTTTCGAACTGCCCAGCCACAAGCTGCACTTCACATCCAAGGTGTCCCCTGTGGAAATGTCCACGGTACCCACGGCATCCCCTAGTGCCACCCTGACCTTGCCCCCCATCACCATGTCGGGCGAGTACATCATGGAGGAACCCGATAACCACTCAGAGCAGACTTGGGCACCTGATGACATCCCCAGCAAGCAGGGATACCTCCAGGGCAGCTACCTGTGCTGCATTGCAGAGGTACACCAAGGACATGGTTTCCCATTTTCATGTGCATTCCCTGCGTCTTGGTCTGAGTTAACTGGATGCTTTCCAATTGCAGATCGGCTCTTTCGAGCACAGTCTCACAACAGATCTCATGAACCACCTCGTGTTCCTCCAGAAAGTCTTCATGAAGGAAGTGAATGAAGTCATCCAGAAAGTCTCAGGTTTGTATTGGAGCAGATGCATAAAGTGGTTGTATAGTCTGTCTTGGGGGGGGATCCTGTTGTGTGAAGCTGACACATGTCTGGCCCCTCAGGTGGCGAACAGCCTATCCCCCTCTGGAATGAGCCTGACATCTCAACAGATGGAGACAAACCCAAGATTCTGCTCTATACCGTCAACCTTAAATTTAAGGTACGCTTTGTGATGTATGCTGTATATGGTAATACTACTGATGTCATGGGTCTACCCACAAGAAGTTACTTTATGCCACGGTACTTATGTCTTATTGTTTGTAGGTTTATACAGAAAACTCATTGGAAAATATTTATTTTAATCTGTAACTAAAATTGTCAGACATTTATGACCTCTTAATTTAGTTTACTTTGGTTTCTCCCAATACACTCGACTGTTTTATTAATATGGATACAGTGCAGTGGTCAGGACACAGCCTCAAAATGACGCTGCAGTCATGCACTGGATAATGACATTTTGGTCAACGACAGAACGCATATACGAAGGGTGTTCAGTAATTTATCTAGCTGAGTATGAAAAAGTAGCAAGCAGGTTGAAACAAGTCTGGGTATGTTGTGACATGTCTCAAGGTTACTCATGAACAGTTGTGGCTGAGTCTCATTGTCCAAGAGACAGGATGTCTTCTGAGTTTGTGAATCAAGTAAGAAAATTCTAGATTTGGAGCAATGTTCAGTGATAAACCTTCTATCAAAAGAAGGGAAAAAGCCCATGAATGCATGGCTGCAGTTTATGGTGAGTCTTCCCCATCATCCTACAGAATAAAATTTTGGAGCAAGTATATTAAGAGGGTTAGACAGTTCATTGAAGATGACCATCACACTGGGCGGCCTGTGGAAGCACTTCCCACAGAAAAGTGCAAGAAAGTTGAGGATTTAACTTTGTCAGACAGACAAATTAAGGTTTCCCGAACAGCTGAAGAAATGGGAGTCTCGGCAAGTATAGTTTGGGGAATAATTCATGAAAATTTGGCGTGTCAATGGTCAGTGCAAGATGGGTTCCAAGAATGCTGACACCATGTCTGAAGGCCATGTGGCTCCAGTGCTGTCGGGAGAACTTGGAGATGCTCCGTGAAGACCAAGTGATTTTTTCTGTTCCGAGTTTTGAAGAAATCTTTCATTAGACAACGGTTTTCAAGTGATAAAGATGTCAAGGCAGCTGAGTAGGGCTGCAGCTATCGATTACTTTAGTAATCGATTATTCCATTGATTAATCACGTAATCGGATAAGAGATACTTTTGTCTTATTAAAGTCTATTCAAAAGAGAAAAAAGACAGGTCTCTTAAAATGAACAACTCATTGGTTTTAATGGTTAAACTGCATACCATAATGATGGTATTTTAAGTAATTCAACATGAGGGAGATTAAATAATGTGGGGGAAAACGCTTTTTGTTCGAGCGCTGTTTACTTAAAAAGCATACGTAATGATACAGACACAACCAGAACACTGTATTTTTGGCAAATAGCTTACATTATTTTGTGGTAATTTATTTTGCCATGAATTTGGTAGTAAATTCACATTGACCCATGTGACCCAAGGAGAGCTGTAAACTGATATTTTAATCAGCTGTATTAACATGATAGCAGTGCAGCTAACTGTAATTATGAAGCAGTTCATAACCAGAACAACTTAATGTGTAATGTTACCCTGTGTCTGTAGACAAAATAATCAGTAAAATGCGGACATTAGCCTCGATAGCTGCTAAGCTACCTTTGGTCATAACTATTAATTATGATAATGCTGCACCAATATAAAACAAAATAGTATTTAGTATATTAATGACAGCCAATGTATTAAATGTTTGTTTTTTTAAATATCTTATTTTATCAACATACCACTTAAAGTAATTAGGAATGGAAATGACCGTGATTCTATGCCGTGAATGTCAGTGTTTGGAACTATTCACCGTCTCAGTAACTCAGTTTGCCGAAAATTTCTCCGCCTTTTTTTTTTTTAGACGGGATTGTCGCTGTCGCTACCAAATCTGTACAGCCTTGTTGCTACCTGATCTGTACAGCTGCGTCACTCTGTTTTTTACACTCCTGTTTCTTTCTTTTCTGTTTCTACCGCTCTGCTACATGTAATGCAGCGTAAGCACACTGTGTGACAGTAATAATCCTCCTTGTGAAACACGGTGATCACTGAGTAGTACATAGTCCTGTGGATTAAATGAAGCATCGAAGCAAAGAACTTGCATCAAGGATTTTTTGTCATCGAATTATTCGAATTACTCAAATCGTTGTAACTCTACAACTGAGAAATCCTGGTTTGAAGGTCAAAGAGAAGATGTTCCTTCAAAGGGGTTAAAGTCATCACAGGAAAAGTGGATGAAGTGTAAGGAGCTATCATGGGACTATATTGAAAAGTAAAACAAGTTTTCTTTCCTACTGAGGTAGATAAATTATTGAACACCCCTCGTACTATGGTGATCTTATAAAATTATAATGGAGCTGAAAAGTTCCTATAGTAACATCATAGCGCAACATATTACTCATTTGATACCAGTGTAAACACTCCTGCTGCACAGTATTAATAATAGTATAATAGTGAAGTGATAGTGAAGGTGATTAATCGTCATTGTTGACACACCACAGCACGCAACAACGAAAGGTGTCCTCTGTCTTTAACCCATGTGACATTGTGACACAACAGGGGGCAGATACTTGAACGCCCAGGGAGCAGTGCTTGGTGACGGTACCTTGCTCAGGGTACCTCAGCGGTACTTGCAGGTCGGGGACTCAAACCGGCAATCTTTCTGCACCACCTGCTTGCCCCTTTTTGCATAAGACATACAATTGTGTACAGTACATGATGATGATGATGATGATGATGATTGATGATGTAACTGGTAGAGGTGGAAAGTTCAGGTTCAGTAAGTACAAATCCAGACCATGATCAGTTTCAACCAGTCTGTTGAGTATGAAGAGTCATTTATGAATCATGACAATGTACTGATATCCAGTGTAAGTGTTTGCTTACTTTTTTGGTATTGGTTCGCTTTTCTCATGGACTAATTGATTTTTAAATGGCATATTCAACAAATATGACACAAAGCAAAATAGAATATAAATAAAATATGTAGACATAATATTTATTATTTATATGCTTTTATATACTTTTATATTTTATACTTCTATATTTTAAGACATGGCCATTAAGACTTCTGCAACAGAATACATTGAACCACCTAATTGGTGGGGAAAGGTCATGCAAAATGGCATGTAAGTGGAATGTGCAATAAATGAATAGGTGTAGTTTCAGAGTCGTGTCATGACAAGGACGCAGAGCATTCAGGCAAAAACACATTTGCTTTCACATTTCCAGTTGATCTGTTCCGTAATTCTGGAAATTGTAGATGTTGGGGTGTGTGGGAGAAGCAGGGATTGGATGGGGGGCTGAAGCGTTCCTGACCACCGAAGATCCTGCGAGATTTCTTGGACAAATATTCCCCGCAATTTCTGCTAGCACCTCCAGAATTTCATTTTGCACAGTTTGACTTTCTCTTTTTTCCTAATGGCTCATGTTTTGAGATGTGTCATGACGGTCAAAAACTGCCCTTTGTTATGACTCATGGTTACCGCGCTGTGAAACATTCTGAGTGTCTGTGAAATGCGAGCCATAGAATACCTGACCTGGAGGTCTCTGGGTGCCGATCCGTCCCTGGCTGGCTCTTCCTGAACATCCTCGGCCCTTCACTAGTTTGACCCAAGTGCATCACATTCTGTAATATTTTGGCTTTTCCTCCCCTGTTAGAGTAATGCTGACTAATTACCTGTTACCATACTCAATCTATTGATGTGAGTGTGTTGTTTTGTTGCCAGTCAACTGGAACCAGAATTGTAATTGTTTTGTTTTAATTCTTTATTTCAGTCAGAAAAGCATTATACACCCATACAAAATGTTGCTTGGCTTCACAAAAAACTGGGATGAGAGAAACTGGGGATAATATGGAAAATAAAAATCAGATAAGAGAATTAGTTAAAAGGGATAAATTATAAATTTTCTATTTGGAAGGAATTCAGATACTTTTTCAAAACAAACTACCGTAATTTTCGGACTATAAGCCGCTACTTTTTGCACAAGCTTTGAACCCTGCGGCTTATAGTCCGGTGCGGCTTTTTTATGGATTTTTCATGATTTTTGTGATATCGTAAGAGGATTTGTTTTGGTGTTCCGCTGTTGTACGGCACTACTTTGCTGGCAGATGGGCGTGTGATCAGACACACAGTATCGGAGGAAAAGAGTGGTATGTTGGTCACATGTCCATCCGCCAGGCAAAGTAGTGCCGTACAAATTAGCGCGAAAAAGAAACTAGATTAGCAAGAGCAACACGAGTATTACAGGAGCAAAGGAAGCTTTCATTCACAAACCCTCATT
>JAODKM010000105.1:152583-172457 GCA_026780845.1 Petrocephalus sullivani | reverse complement strand
AGGCATACGCCGAGACAGATGTGTGACACAAGGCCAGACCATACGCCGAGACAGATGTGTGACACAAGGCCAGACTTTTAATATTATGCACACATATATTCCCCTTTAATTGTTCACTGCCAACTTTTGAATAACCAAAACCCCAAATGTCAAATGTGCTAATTTGAGAGGATTATTGTATACATGTGCTTTTCTTAGACCTACGATATTGCCTGGCTGGTATTTGCTGGTCGGCTGCTCCCCACCACTCATTCGCTAATGCTGCCTTTTTCTCCTTCTCCCATCCGGCCATCAGTTCCCAGAGGATCCCAAAATGGACCAGCTGAACATGGTCGCTGATGAAACCTCACCCCATGTCCGTTTCCCATCCGGTACCGAGGGCGCGTTTTCCGTGTTCAGTGCCCCCGCCACGCCTGCCGTCTTCTCACCTGGCCCTGGGGTCAGCCATGAGGCCGACAGCTCCTCCTCGTCCCCCGATGACTCAGACGGGGAGGAGGAGTGTAGCCAAAAGAGCCAGCCCTCATGCCCCGGGAGGCCTTTGTGAGTCCTGCCACTTCTTTGCTCCCTGTGGGTGGGCAGGGCATTGTTGAGAGAGACCTTGAGTTGAAGGTGGCGTCTGACTCTACATAAGAGGGACCTGATTGGCTGTTTAGAGTTTCCATGATGTTTGTTATGGCCTAGGAATGTTACCCTGTTTATGGCATCAAATACTTAATGCTTAAAAGTAAGAGAAAAGCAGTAAAGCCAAAGGAGTAATATTTCTGATAACCAGTGGTCATTATGGTTGCTGTCTGAATGCTTTTTGACACCGCTGACAACGTCACCTCCCATCTTCAGCTTGGCACCCCAGACGAAATCGCCCGGCCCGTCTGCGGTGAGCCAGCTCTTGGGTGACAGCTGGCCTGGCACACCAGCTGCCCGGGGCTCAGCGGGCTCCAGTGAGCGCAACATCGACTTCGAGTTGGATGTCCGTGTGGAGATCGACAGCGGCAAGTGCGTGCTGCACCCCACCATACAGATGGAGCAGGACGACACCCCCCTTAGGAGGTGAGCTCCACGGCCCTCTAGGCTACCACAGCCTCACCAAGCATCTGAGGCACTCGGTTACCTATCTGAAGGATCCCTTCTTAGCCTGAAAAGTCATAAATTTGAGTTCATGAGTTTATTTTTTCATGCTTCAGTCCTATATTTTAAATTAATTTTGGTGACGTTTTCCTGTGTAGGAGTTACGAACACATCTTGAAGAACGTGCACCAGGAGTCTCCAGAAGCCAAGCCACTGAAGTCCTCATTCTTGCAACATCCACACCCACTGGCTGGCAGGAAAGTGCCATCCTCTCTTCAGACCAAACCTAGCAACTCTGAGACCACAGTTTTCTACATTCCGGGGGTGGATGTGAAGGTCCGTTTGTATTTCACGTCAATGAGCTTTCTACTACTGAATAGTCTTCCCTTTTTACTTGGTGGAACATCAAAACTTTTGAAATTGGTAGTTAGTGACCCATACTGACCTGCAGTCCGATATAACAGACAGCAGGTTTTCAGGGCCGCTAATCACTGATTGTCCCTCCCCCAGCTACACTATAACTCCAAGACCCTGAAGGCGGAGTCGCCTAGCACGTCCCGTGGCTCCACGCTTTCGCGAATTCTGTCCAAGGATCACAAGCTGTTCGACATGAACGATGCCTCCTGCGCCCCTCCCCCGAGTCCGGGCCAAAACAAGGCCGACACGCTCCTCTCTTCCACTCCTGTTCCTGTCCAATCAGGTACTTCCATTTCCTAATCCCATTTCATTCCCTGGTTCATGAAGCACCACTTTTGAGCAGGTACTTAACTCGGGGACTCCAGAACCAGAACTTCCCGCAGGGTGTAATCGATGGTTAGTTCGGCCCAGTGAAGTGATTTCCTTTGAAAACCAGATGAATTTGTAAACCTTATACATGATTCCTTGGTGGATAAAGACATGAGTGTCCTGTTCCCTTGTAGCCAAAGGGAAGTGCATCGGAGGTGTGAAGATGGCCAAGCTATATGCCTGGGTGGCCCTACAGACACTGCCTGAGGAGATGGTGATCAGCCCCTGTTTGCTGGACTTTCTGGAGAAGGCCCTTGAGACTATCCCTCTCACGCCTGTGGAAAGGACGTGTACAGGTGCGCTATTTGGCCTTCATGTAGCCATTGGCAGTAATGTAGAACTGGGGCTTTGACTTTTCGCCAATCGGTTACATTAACCTGGGTAGATAGCCTCTCCTCACATGTGCTTGTAAGGCTCAAGAAACTTGGGCACAAACCTCATCCATTTCGGCTACGGCTCCTTTGACCATCACACCACCTATTTGTCCTTACAGCCCCCAGCTCTCAGGACAATGACCTGGGCCAGTTTGAGCCAGTAGAGCCACTGGAGGACTCCACCGTGTCACTGGTGTCCTCTTCTGGCTCTCCATACTCGTCCTTCCCCGTGGACGTGGTGGTCTACGTCAGAGTGCAGGTATACTTTAGTATATTCTTTAGTGAACAAAAGCTGAAATTTCTCATCGGGTGATGAAGTTCCATAGTAACCAAATGATGGCATCTCCTTAATAGTGAAAGGTCATTACTTGAGTCTTTGTAATGTAGTGCTAACTTTACATTTAGCAGATGATTTTGTCCAAAGTGATTTACAGAAGTCCCCCCCCATGTTTCAGTTATCTGCAGTTAAAAAAAATTATAAAATGGGTAACAATGTTTTTGTTAATTGTTCCTTTGTCCGTTGTGGTATAAAAAGCGCGATTTTTATTGTCATCATCCCTTAATAATGTTCAATCTTTACATTGCTCCAATGTCTCGAAAATTTAGCTAAAACATCAGAATCCCTTAAATTCGAGAGTATACAATACTGTATAATAATGTACATTATACTTTATTATTGCTGGTATTGGAATGTATCACCCGTGGATATTGGGGGACTCTAGCACATTACAAACACATGCTGTCAAGGAGTCGAGGTATAAGTGCAGCTAGGCTGAGCTTCCTGTGAAGGCCCAGGTACGAGTGTGAGCAGTAATGGAGATGGAGCTACACTACAACTTCTAACAAAGCAAGAACCCAGTAAGACAACTTCTCAGATCAGCAGCAAGTACAGCACTAAGAGCATTAGGGAGCCTGGAGAGGTCTCAGGCAAATAGAGGTGCTCCTGGACCCGATGGCTTTTGAAGAGTCTGACATCCTGATGTGGTTTGGCAGTTCATTCCAGCATCGGGGATGTGCACTTCAGAAATGCCACTGGCTTTCAGAACCAAATGTCGTTATGGGGGTGTCTGGTGACTTCACTCCATACCGACTGCTTCCTGCAACCCCCAATGCTTCTCTGTGTCCGGTCAGCCGTCTCAGATCCGCTTCAGCTGCCTGCCTGTGTCCCGGGTGGAGTGCATGCTCAAATTGCCCTCCCTGGACCTGGTCTTCTCCTCGAACCGCGGTGAGCTGGACCCGCCCCTTCCCGGTTCCTCTTCGACCCATTCCACACTAAGGAACAGTGCCAGCAAAGGTACCTCAGGCATTCCTAGCCACTGTGATCGTGTTCTTCCATCTTTGAATCACGTTGTTTTTGTCAAATGAATTTTTGAATATAAATGAATTTTCTCCCAAGTTAAATCGACAGTTTATTATTTTTTCCCCAATGGCTTTTGGATTTTGCAGGATTTTATTCCAATTTTGGAGGGAAATACTGACTGCAGTATCCCAGTTGCTTCAGGTGCCCTTGGTGTTATCATTCCCACCTCTTCTGCCCCTACCCCACCCCCCCAGGCTATTCCTCTGGCCTTGGCAGTCCCCCAGTCAGAAGCAGGCACAGCAGCAGCCTGTCTGACCTCACCGCGCCGGCCTCCACAAACTCCTCTGGCCTGAGCTTCACCGCCTGCATGTCCGACTTCTCGCTCTACGTCTTCCACCCGTATGGCGCCGGCAAGCAGAACCCGACCAGCGGTGGCCTTCCCCCAGGTAAGGCGCGGAGCTCTGCGCCACTGGGCATGATCGGCACAGACAATGCTTGGTCTTTTCTTGATTTTAACGAAGTGGGTTAACCCTAACCCCCATCTACTGTTTAGAACAGCTGGGTTTGACTCTATTTGTGGTTATTTGTCATGCTTTGCCATATGGCAGTGATCACATGACACGGTGACACGACAACATGGCAGTGAGACTAGGCCGTAGAGGCTCGTCTCCACAGTGACGTCCTTACTTGTGCTTCAGGCTCAGATGAGGAGCCCTCCTCGGTGACAGGTCGGAAGGATTCCCTTAGCATCAACCTAGAGTTTGTGAAGGTCAGCCTGTCCAGGATGCGGCGCACTGGGGTACCGTCCTTTTCCGACAGCTTCGTCACCAGCAAGGGGGGAAAGACGGCCACCACCCACATCAACATTTCAGGTTGGGTCTATACGAAAGGCATGCACATGTGGGGTGTGTTAAAAACCAGACTGAGCAGGATAGTAGAGGACGTCTTGATGTGTTTGTGCTTTAATACAGCAGAGATGGTAATGTTTGTGCCATATTAATGCCTTTACGGCTTCTTTGGCAGTACAGATGCTCCTCAACTTAGGAAGGTTATGGTCAGATAAATTAAAATATCGTAAGTTGAATATGGATTTATGATATGATGAATAATTAAATAAATGACTACTGTCACCCTCTAAGTAATAGTTGTAAAAGAAAAACAATACTGTCCGAAATGTTGTTAAATACTGAATGAGATTTAAGCCTACAATCGCTACAGGGACTGGATGCATGGGTGCTGCCATTGCCCTAAATCAGTACTGTACGTATTGTACGACATATCGCTAGCCAGGGAATGGATCTAAACTCAAATTTGACTACTCTATCTCTACTCTAAGACTCTCTATCACACTGTTGTTAAGTGGAAATATATGCAGAAGCATCGCAAAGCAGAAAGCATCTGTCTGCTCGTTGCATTTCAAGTCCAGTATTAATTCTCAGGACTCAGAATTCATAAAATACGTGGTGTAATTTATGCACTGTGCTTCACAAAACGCCTGACATTGTGTGATGAGCAGAGACCGGCGTGAGTGACCCCGTTTGCCTTCTGTGCAGCCGTGTGCGACATCGGCTCGGCCTCCTTCAGGTACGACATGCGCAGGCTGAGCGAGATCCTAGCTTTCCCCCGCGCCTGGTACCGGCGAAGCATCGCCCGCCGCCTCTTCCTCGGGGACAACACCATCAACCTGCCCAGTAAGCGCTCCGCAGGGCCAACATGCCCAGACACGATCCAGTTTAGCCTGATTTTCCCATGTGTTTTTCCAACATAACTATACTTGGTATACCGATAAATACTCAAAGGTAAAAATCTGTTATCAGAGAAATGATAGCTTTGGCTGTGTCCATCTCTATCACTGTGTCCAGCTCCTGGCACTCCAGAGTCTACGGAGAGCATGAACCATCACCTCTCTCCAGAGGCCCAGCGGAGGGTCCACTGGAACCAGGTCACTTTGCAGCACTCTTCACAGCCCCAGGCGACGTGTGGGGATCACTCCAACGGCAGCCTCCTGCCCCACCTTAAGTCACCAGCTCGCTCCAAGACAGTGTCCGACTCCTCTTCAGGCCCTAGGATAGGTGGGCGGCCAGTACATTTCCCGAGTAGTCCGTGTGCCGTCTTGTCGTGTTCTTTAAGTCGGCATTGTGCTGCATAGTCTTTTGGTGTATTTCAACATCTGTAGAGCTTTACACGATACTATGTGTTTATTTTGTAAAGAATTAATTTTTTTTCCTCTCCATTGTTATTCAGTTTTTTTCCCCTTAACGGTCACAGAGTGGTATGTTCCCACTGTGAATGGAAACTTTTTTTTTTCTTTTCCAGATTCCGTCACCAGGACAACCACCCCATCAGTAAGTAGGAGTACCAAGGTGGGCGGCCAGCAGGGGGCGCTGTGGGAGACGCTGGTGGTTTTCGCCATCAACCTCAAACAGCTGAACGTGCAGATGAACATGAGCAACGTCATGGGTAACAACACGTAAGGCTGAATTCTTGCAGAGTCCTTCAGCGTCAGCACAGCAGTGGTTATATGACCTCTATAAGCACACCTGTGGGTTTTACCAACCACATGTAAATGCCCAGAAAAGTGCTGTTTTAATGCCATATCACACACTATACCTCTTCTGAACCAGGTCCTTGTTTGTTTATTTTATTTTTTTTTATGTTCAGCTTTGGGAAATTCCACTGATAGCTCTATCAAAATGAGCCAAATTGACCACCAATAACACTACAGGTTCTGATATTTGTCATATAACCATAAACAACTGCATTGGGAGGGTGGGCTGTTGGTAAAAACGGTAAAGTAAGCATTTCCAGAGATTGGGGATTTTTTCTCCCTTCTCCCCACCTTCAACAATATTAAGTCTGACCTTTTTATTCTGAAATGAAAAGCTTTGGGAAATGCACTTCATAATCAATCAGAGGCCATTAAATGTCAGGTTTGCTTGATGGGCAGCCAGGCGTATAGTACTTAAGAATAGCGAGAAGTAGCTGACAAGGTTTGTATCCAGAAGTGGGATTTGCTGTCATACCCTTAAGAAA
Source organism: Petrocephalus sullivani (assembly GCA_026780845.1). Classification (NCBI taxonomy): domain Eukaryota; kingdom Metazoa; phylum Chordata; class Actinopteri; order Osteoglossiformes; family Mormyridae; genus Petrocephalus; species Petrocephalus sullivani. Next base: position 165,899 of record JAODKM010000105.1, on the reverse strand, counting down.
AACGCTTCAACCCGGAATACAGGAAAGATGATCACTAATGAGGATTATTACATGTCAAGGCAATTGATCTATGAATGGATGGAGACATGATGAATTCTGCTGTGATCTGTCCATCACTTCTGGTCAGGTGGACTACCAGTGGGCTGAAGAGTCAGGGCCGGCTGTCTGTGGGCAGCAATCGCGACCGGGAGATCAGCATGTCCGTGGGGCTTGGCAGATCACAGCTGGACTCGAAGGGCGGGGTGGTAGGCGGGACCATCGACGTCAATACACTGGAAATGGTCTGTAAGTGTCCCTCACCTTCTGAACCTCTGTCCTCCTTTAAATTTTTTTTTTTTAAGTTTTACCAGTTTGATTCCTTCACTGGATACTGCTTTCTCCTGTCTGATTCCTACAAAGCCGCTGGAGTATTCTATGATTCAGTTATATGTCGATTAATAATTCACACATCATTCTGATTGCACATGATTTGTGGAGGTATGATTAATGACACTTTTTTTAAGTGAAAGTAAGTGCTTAGTTATGTGGTCTTTAGTCATATGTAGTCTTTAGTCAGACCTGTTAGCATTCAGATATCAGGGATCTTAAATGGTCTAATTTCTTGAAATGACTAGTCATGTTATAAGTAGCACTGTTCTCGTATATCAGCGATTTTGTGGGGGTTGAGTTCCCGGAGTTCTGCATCGCTTGTGGGTGTTTGTTCCAACTTCCTGACCCTGGGCACTGGGTTGATCCTTCCTAGTCGATGGAAAATGCACTTAGTTTGAAGAGGTGTTAACATCTGACTGACAGTGCCGCACGAAGGGTGCCACTCGCACCCGAGCGTGAAAGCCGAAAAGTCTGCAAGCCCCTACCTGTGTCTTTGCAGCCCACATCTCTGAGCATCCTTGTCAGCAGCCTGAACACAAGATCCAGGTCACCATGGGGTCCACAGAGGCCCGGGTGGACTACATGGGCTCCAGCATCCTCATGGTCATCTTCAGCAACGCCGATCTGCGGCTGAGAGACGAGTGGAAAGTTAACCTCTGTGGGACGACAGAACCCAGCCTGTCTGAGAAAAGGTTCTCCCTGTCAGCTCAATTGTTTGCCGCCTCCTCATACTAAAATTTGGGTCATAGCTAATACATTGCAACCAACATATACGCTAGGGCTGTAACAGTACACCTGTTCATCGTTTATTGTTCAGTTGCATCATTCACACATAATGAAACTAATACATTTTGTGACTGGTCGGTAGGTAAGGGAGCATGTGCTGATAGTGTGTTGCCGCAAACCACCACATAAGTCACCTCAAGGATGAGAGCCTGAGCGTAGCTGTGTAGAGGGTGATATCTCAGCACCACACTAGTTCGGATGGAGTAGAACAGTGTGAAGTTTTTCCCCCCAGTGGCTAGAGTGCCAATCCTGCCATCAACCCCCAAATTATCCCAGTAGTTGAAGGACCTAAGAGGAAGCAATTGTAGGTTAAGGGCCTTGCTCAAAGGCTCAACGGAGTAAAATCACTTGTGGCATTCACAGGATTCGAACCAGCAACCTTATAATTGCTGACACTGATCCCTAGCCGCAGACTCACCACTGTCACCACTTGACATAGATGGAACTGAATTCACAAGTAGCTGTTCAACATTGGAAACATACTAATTGTGTCTATGAATTGGTAATGGTTAGTGCCAGGCACAGCCAGTCATGACAGCAAAGCGGAAGCTTGAAGATCCTCCCACATGACTTTAATCAGTAGTTTGGGATCCTTTTGGATTCACAGTAAATAACATCAATATCAGAGAGAGTAGTTGATGAGACCAAGACAGTCTTGGCTGATATACCAAACTTGGATCTGTTGCTAGAAACGCGTCCAACACGCTATTGACATGACATCATCCGAGTGTTTGTACGACCGGAGCAAGGCAGAAATGGCCTCTGCAAGTTGGTCTCCCTCTTGCAGGTGCGTTTGCCAGGAAGTTCAGACTGGGCTAAAACGTAACTAAGGCTGTAGCGTTGTGTATTGCTGCGTATACCATATTCGGTAGTGGAGAACACAGGATTTAGTTTGTTGTTTTGATGCAGTCTTTCTTTTTTTTTTTTTTTTTTACATAGTAAAATGCAAACGTACCTCTCGAGTTTTGTTTTAAAGAGACGTCGACAGACACATTGCCTTCTGTTTGGTATAAAACTGATTTTAGTTGTCTGCCCTTTTAATGATGGATATTTAAAAATAAAAAAGAATTTAAAAATGAATTACATTTTCACCCACTGTACCAAAATTGCACTGAACTGTGAACTCAAAACCAAGATTTGTATCAAACGTGCATTTTGTGTACAATTACAGCTTTAATATGTACAGTGCCCATGATCAATTTGGTAGTTATATTAGCTACCATAAAAGAATTACAACAAAATTAATTTAATTCAGTTTATTTGCTCGTTGATTAAAATTACTGTGGTAATATTTTATTATTGGTAAATCTTTTTGATGAACTACCCTTAATTCAGCTAGAATATCTCCCCAGAGCATTGTAATGAAGTAAACGGGAACATCTTCTTTAACATCATGATGACTGATGGTGCTTTGCGGTCCCCCCCCCCAGTGTGATCTTTGTTCATGGCGACCTCCAGTGGGACACCTTCCAGGTGATCATCTCTCGCAGCACCACACCCGACCTCTTCAAGATCGGGATGAAGCTACAGGAGTTTTTCACCCAGCAGTTTGACACCAGCAAGCGGGTCCTGTCCACCTGGGGTCAGGGTTCCTACATGCCGCCGAGGACACCAGTCCTGAGCACCGAGAGGGCCGTGGCTGAGATCCGTAGGCACCTCTTCACAATCGTTCTTTACCATAGTACTTGAAGTACTATCTTCAGGGATGCCTGGCCTGGTTCTCACGTGGCGACTTCCCTCAGACTGTGGGTGCCTGTTCTGACTTTCAGACCCAGACGCAGCCCATCACCGCCACTGGCCCAGCGTCCTGAAGGCTGTTGCCGGCTGCCACATCTCCCTGTTCCGGAAGTCTCTGCCCGAAGATGCCGTGCAGCTGGGTGGCTGCATGAGTCTCCATGGTAACCACATGACTCTGGCCTGCTTCCATGGGCCCAACTTCCGCTCCAAGTCCTGGGCCATGTTCCACCTAGAGGAGCCCAACATCACCTTTTTGACTGAGGCCCAGAAGATGGTCGAGGAAGATGGTAAAGACCCTGCTAGGGAACATTATGTAATATGTTAACATTTCTAAAATAAAAATAGTTGTTTTCATTTATTTAAAAAAGGGTAATATTATTTATATAAAGATTTCCATCCATTTCTGTAATAATAGTATTTGTGTTTCTTATGAGGAAATTATGAAATATGATCTAAGATTTTTGCTTTAACCACCTCTTAGGATCTTGTGATGACTCAACATATGTTGTTCAAACGCTGAATTTTCATCTGGGTCACAACACCATGGTGACCAAACCCTGCGGTGCACTGGAGAGCCCCATGGCGACCATCACCAAGATAACCCGGCATCGGCATGAGAACCCCCCCCACGGTGTTGCCACTGTGAAAGAGTGGTTCAGCTATGTGACTGCTATGCGGAATGAAGGTTGTATATTTACGCATGACTTAATAATAAATGCCACAACTATCCTGGTTTTACTTCAGCAAACTTTGTTTCAGGTAGATCTGACTTTAACTGTAGTTATGACTAATACTTTTTGTAAATACTCATTGTTGTTGACCAGTGGTCTGATTAATATGACTGCACAAATAATTTTATATAGGACATGCACTTTAAGTTGAGTGATTTAAAGAATGCAGCCCATTCCTCCTCTAATGCAGTGAGACTGGAGTCTTGCTCTACAAGGTTCTGGACGTGGCATAAATGCAGCCTGTAGGCGTGTTGATGTGAGTGGTCCTGGTTTTTCCAGAGCTGAACAAACTCCGGGAAGTGGAAACTGATACCAGTAATCCCCAAATTGGAGTGGAATCTAAGGTCTCCAGCGAGAGAAATGCCTTCAGAGGGTCCTCCTGCTACAACCATGAGACGGAGACCATCTTCGCTCTGCCAAGAATGCAGCTGGACTTCAAGTCCATCCAAGTCCAGGACCCGAAGGAGCCCGTTCTTACAGGTAATGAGTCCCTTGGATCTAGAAAAACAAAGCAGGAGTAAGAGGCAGAGAGTTTTTGTTTGGGGTCAGTGGGCTCATGGGGCAAACATAGAATCCGAATCACCAAGTACTTTTACATACAAGGAAAAACAATCAAGATAATAAATTTGAACATAAAAATATATATGTATGTTACATGTACATAGTGTTTTTCAAGACACCCAAACCACTTTACAAATGTAGCTGGGAGCCACTTAAACCACCACCACCACCACTGTGTAGCCCCCATCTGGATGATGCGACGGCAGCCATTCTGCACCAGTACGCTCACGACACAGTAGCTAAGGGGGTGAAGGGGCAGGAGAGAATTCACAAATTAGATTTTACCCAGGGCATCGGGGTAAAATCACTACTCTTTCGAAAGATGCCCAGGGATCTTTTATGACTTCAGGGAGTCTGGTCCTCGGTTATACGCCTCATATGAAAGACAGTACCATTCTTACAGCTCTGTGTCCCTGTCGCCGCACTGGAGCATTGGGATCCATGCAGACCACAGGGTTGGTTAACCATCTACTGCTGTAGGGAAGAAACCGCCCTTTAGGCGTGTGGGCTTGATCTTGACACAGACCTCCAGTCATCTGACCAAAAAGGGCACCTTTAGCCCCCCTCAAGCTCCCTCAGCACATCTGAGTGTAGCTGACAGAAAGATCCAATCTGACTTTCGAAGGTCTGACAGGAAAATGGATGGTTTGCATCATTTGGTTTGCTTGGGGTACCCATAAATTTCCTGTTCCGTCCCCTGCAGATTCCACCATCACGCAGGAGGTCCCTCTCCCGCCAGCCCATGTGGAACTGGTCTCCCTGTGGTTTTACTCTGTGGTCTTTTTTTCCCCAGACTCCAGCTGCAGGCCGAGGGTGGAGTGCAGTGTGGTGACGGAGTTCACCGACCACATATGTGTCACCATAGATGCTGAGCTTATAATGTTCCTGCATGATCTGGTGTCTGCCTACCTGAAGGAGAAGGAGAATGGTGAGAACATACAACGGCCAATAATCAGTCCTTCTGAGATGTCAATAGGAAGTGTCTCAGAAAGGAACCTCACAACTATTGCAGCAATTTTGATGTGGTCACTGTTGAGAGTTCATTTATTTTCAAAGCTTGATTATAACCTGTCCATGCTCCTTGTCCATAGCTCTTCATGGCCCACGGTCCACTGCGGGACGGGCAGGGCAGAAGAGTGCCAGTAGCATACCTGAGGACAGCCCCAATGAAGAGGAGAAGAAGCAGACTGGCATGAACTACACTGCCGTGGACTGGAGGGAGTTCCTGTGCAACACCTGGCACCTGGAACCTACCGTAAGGTGAGACTACCAGCCAGGCAGCGCCCACGCTAGACAAACCCAAACTTAACACCTTGTACAGCACATAGCGATCTGCTTCAGACCTAATGCTTCTAAGGTGCCTTGAACTTCACTTTGCCAGAAGACTTTACATGCACCATAATGTTACTTCCTGTCATCCACGTTTCTTCCAACCGATTTTCCAGTAGAGGATTGTGGCGGCTGGGAGCTTCTCCATTAATAGCATGGGCTTACCCAGTCCATCACAGGGCACACACACCCAGTCACGCGCTAAAGGCCATTGAAACACCACTTCCCCTAACTGTATGTCTTTGAGCTGCAGTAATACCTATAGAAATAGCAGGGGAGCTCCACACACAGAATGGAAATCTAAGGCAACAATGCTAACCACTGAGCCACTGTGTTACCCATAACATGAGAATACTGCTTAAATGCAAATGGCAGCGATGGAAAGTTCAGGTCCAGAAAGTACAAATCCAGACCAAGGTTTTATGTCAACCAACCAGCTGAGTTCTGTGACTGTGACTCTTTTTACTCAGCTGATTTGGTTGAAACAAAACCTTGGTCTGGATTTGTACTTTCTGTACCTGAACGTTCCACCTCAGGCAAATGGAATATATTTGTCAGTTACCTTAAGTCAATAACCTCAAACAGCACAGTGTTATATTTATTAATGGGCAATGGAGGTCTAGGAAGGTTAGAATACACTGAAATCCAATCTCTTAAGCAGAGTGGTCCATAAAATACACTAAACTTAATTCTTCAATCCTATCTTTCCTTCCAGATTAATTGACTGGACGGGCCGGCAAATCGACCCAGTCTGTGTGGACTACATTCTGCAGAAACTGGGATTCCACCATGCGAGGACCACTATACCAAAGTGGCTTCAGAGGGGGGTAATGGATCCTCTGGACAAAGTCCTTTCTGTCCTGATTAAGAAACTGGGCACTTCACTACAGGACGAGAAGGAGAGAAAGGGAAGAGTCAAAGAGGAGCATTAAGTGTCTGGGTCTCTCCCTCCTGTGTCACTTTATGAAAGCCTAACACAATGTGAAAATCTTATTGTATAGATTTTTTTTAAATGTGTAAAGTGTATTTTTTTTAATAGGCCTGCACATTGCTACTGCTCAACTGGCTGAATTTCGGCATCAGTGTTTACTACAGTGCATGTTGCCACTAAGGATTTTAACAGTCAGTGTCGCAAGCTGCTGCATTCTGTATATTTTGATCAAAGAGGGGTAAAACGTTTTAATTTATGCTGAAGCATAATTTTTTAATGATGTGCAATAGGGCTAATGTGTATAAATCGCTATATTCCATCAAATGTGAATTTACTAAGTATGCTGATTTCTTAACGTAATTAAAAGTGAAATCAATTATTTTTGTGCTAATGCTGACTTTATGGTGCCTCTTTTATACTTGGAGAAAAGGCTTATGATCTAACCAAGTTTTCAGGGTACATTGAAAGGGATTTAAATGTGTGATTTTCTACATGAGAGGTGGAAAAACCCTAGTGGCTAGTAGGCTGGCGGACTGGGCATGTCAAAAGGTTCATGGGAGTGTTGAGAAGTGGACGCGTGGACAGTAATAGTGTGGTGAAGTGGGTGGAACCGCACACGTAATTTTTTTAGCACTTTCCAGGAGTACGGCACTAAGCATAGACAAGCGTGGAAAATGTTCTACTCTCTATGAACAAATTCAAAACAGGCATTTATATATAGATGTCCCTTAATCATAGTCCTCGCCTGACTTATATGTCAAGACGTGAGTCGTTGCAGGACGGAGCAGTCAGCATATCAAAAGGTGGGTGTGTCTAAAGGTTATTTCTATTGCCTGAAAATTCTGGCAGTAAACATTATTCCAGTAAGAGACCAGACATTCACCCAACATCCCGACCACCCTGATTACTACAAATGGTGGGTATGCACACACCATTATTTAGAAAAACGTTAACACTACACATTACATATGGCTCAATAACAAAATACATGATAAATACATCAAGCTTTTTACACTACACCAGTCCAGCATGCCACCTCGCTGTCTGATGGGTACAGCTAGCACTATACTGCCCCATCCTCTGCAGCCAGAGGGCTCCAGTGTTCCCTGTCATCACCTCCATCCCAGCTGCCAGTGTACTCACCTCTTGTCCTAGAGCAGTTTCTCAATCCTTCTGCTGGAGGCAGGGTGGTAGGGGAAGTCCCATTGACATTCACGAGAGAAACACTACTTGATTGGTCAGTTCATTAATATTCATGACGGAAGCGGTGCCTGACAGGCCGGTGAACTGGGTTTGTCGGTCTAAGGAATTCACTGGCCAATCGGGTAGCACTTCTCTCATGAATGTTAATGAGACTTCCCCTACCACCTTGCAAAGACTCCTGCCTCCTGGCGTACCACCTGCCAGAAAGTTTTCGGTCATACCTGCACTGCTTACAACCTACCACCTTCATTATTAGGCCATTAAGAAACACCTGATGCTAATTAGGGTCAGGCTGGAGTGAAAATGTCCAGGCAGGTGGTGCTCCAGGAGCAGGATCAGGAAACACTGTCCTAGAGAATGGTGCTCTTGGTGGGCCATTGGCTGGTACGGATCCATGCGGTCGTTTGGCAAGAGAGTCCTGCGCTGCTTTGACATCCGCACCCTGTAAACTGTCAGAGATTCGATCCGGGGCCCTTCCAGTGGCTGTCCAGTGGAGTTTGTCCAGTTTCGGGTCTCTACAAAAGAGTAACACATTTCTAGGCTGCATTTGATGGAGCCTTTGAAACTGGCTGGCTGTTGCGACTCATTCTGTCTACTCACATCACTCCTGTCCTCTGTGATTGGTTGCCAGTCTCTTCAAGAATCAAATATAAAATTATCCTCATCACCTTCAAAGCCCTCCACGGTTTAGCCCCTCAATATCTGTCTGAGCCACTCTTTCCTTACACTCCTGGCTGTGCATTAAGATCATCCGATGCAGACTTACGCACTGTACCTAAGCACAGGTTGTCAACTATGGGTGGCAGAGTATTTTGTGTAATAGCCCCTAAAATTTGGAATGCTCTTCCTCTTAGTCTCTGTGAAGAAAAATCTATCATCCTTTTCAAGCTCCTGTTAAAAACACATATCTTTCATGAATATTATCCGCCTTGTATGTAACTTGCACAGCCTTGTTAAATGTGTTTTTGTGAAGTGTCCTTGAGTGTATGAAAGGCTATATAAATAAAACTTATTGTAATTAATAAGCATGCAGAGAAGCAGGGGGAGAGATTTGGGGGACCACACAGTAAGCAAAAGTGCCAGCGACTTCCCAAGCAGATGCAATGCAAACAGTACATAAAAGATGTACACAATATGCAAATAGAGTGAATTACATATAAAAATAAACAATGTAGAAAAGTAGTCAAACAGAGAAATTGTAGTGAGAAGGACTATATAAAATGAAAGTGTATGAGTGTCAGTGCGTGTTTGTCAAACAACATGCTAACCGGAGAAATCAAAATCGCTTTGAGAATCGTACGTTCGGGGGCGATGATGTGCATTAGCGAGCTGCAGAGGGCCCCCCGCCATCCTTATAAAGGGCTGCGCGTCCCACCCGTCTCCCTAACTCCCTGCTTAACTTAAGGTAATTATCTAATCAGCACGCCGCTGGCTGCTGCTTTGCACGGCCGCGGCGCTTTCTTAGGCGAGGGTGACTCTTGTAATTTGGCGGTGCACAAAAAAAAATGCTTTATCCAAGTTCGGCTTTTCTTTCTTTCGGTTTCATTGGGTTCAGGGAGGAACGCGCCGCGAAGCGCGGACGGGGCCCACGCGCACGGTCGCGCGCCGCGTCCCCCCGATGTGCGCATGCGCAGCGTGTCTCAGGTCCCCCTCCTTCGTGTTCCCTAGTTCGCGGCCATGGACCGAGGCTCCCAGCGTGGCTTCAGGGGGACCAACTTTGCCCCGGTCCTGAATCGCAACGCCGTGTCCCGTCACGGATCTGCCAGCCCGGCCCTGCCGTCCAGCCCCCCGGAGGAGGCCAGCAGCAAAGGGGCGCCCGTAGGCTGTCCGGCCCGGAGGCCTGGCGCGGGTAAATGGGCATTAATGCAATAAAGGAGACGAAGGGTGTGCGGTAACGTGGCGGTGACCCCTTCCCAAAATACCACGTGCCCCCCAAACTGCCGGCGCGTGGTGCTTTACTTATTCCCTTTTGGGAAATAAGGCATGCATCCCCGATTGCTCCTCATCCTGTACCGGGGCGCGGCATGGGTTTTAATAATAAGAACGATCATTAATAATTCTATTTTTTAGTAGATGTATTTTTCCAGAGTAGTTTTTGATGTACCGTCTGTCCTAGGTAACTGTGTGTGAGTAACTTTCTCAGAATGTACCGTGGTCTTCATTGATTTGTGTGTTTTTTGCAGAGCCCAAACCTAAGGCTATACCTGTGCAGTTAATCGAAACATACAAACTTGGACAAATCCATGCTGTTTCAGCCCTGTACCAACTCTGCCAGGCCCTGCAGTTCCAGCTGGACCTTAAAGAAACTGTGACGCCAGGTGGGGGGCCGCTGGGAGGCCTCACTGCACCTGCCGACGATGTGTAACTGCATCATAACATAACCACATGACGGAAGTGTTTGCTGCGATAGTCTTGCCCATGTTTCTCAAGGATCACTACCGATTATCGTTTAAAAACACCTGCCTCAAGGAGATCTTTAAGGTCTCCTTGTGAAGAGCTGACTATTTGAAGCCCATTATGTCACTTGTTTGGGATTAAGTAAAAATGAACCCATTTTCATTACACAGCTTTCAGGTGGTACCAGCCCAGTTCAGTAGAGCAGTTAACGATCACATGAGCATTTCCGTCCACGGATTTGAACACCTTTCAGGGTTTCAGTTGTGGGTTCCTGTACCCTACCTCTGCACTCAGCTGATTGACCGTGATCCGCTGTGCCTTTGGTTCTCTTGGTTCCTCAGATAACGTGCGGGGGCTTTATTTTGCCTTCTGTGCTGTAATCGATGGCATGGAGCACCGGACCGGCGTGGGCCACACCAAGAAGGAGGCTCGCGCCCAGGCCGCTCAGCTGGCTCTGGACGACCTGCTGCCTACACTGGAGCCGCAGTCCAATGTGCCCCAATTCCCCAGTGCGGAGGAGGCCGCGGCCATCGACCCCATTTCTCACGGCGAGTACCGACGCCTCTGCATCGTCCAATCCTTTATCTGTTACGGGGTCACATGGGAGCTCTGTAGCCTATCCCAGGCCGCAGATGGGTGGAATGGCAGGACTGTATCCTAGACTGCTGATCAGCTCAGCTTTTTAGGGAAATAATTTTAAAGCAAATTACAACGCATGATAAACTGGATCCCTTTAGAATGATGATTTCACTTAAATAGATTTTTATTTCTCATACATTTTCATGCAAGTGTTTGTTTGCTTAGCCTATGTGTATTGAATGGTGACATCCGGTCCCAGAGGTCCTCAGTGCTACTATTAGTGCCCATGAATGAATTGCAGTTAACATTTTTGTTCTTGAACTTCTGGGGTGTTGTGGTAACACCCCCCCCCAACCACTCTTGATAGACCAAGGTTGCAGCCTTTGCAGTAGAGGTAGGGTTCTTGAAATGTGGAGACGCATGGACCTCAGAGCATTTGAGCGGAGCGGTGAGAATTTCCACTCCTCGCTCAGGAGGCTGCTGGCTCTGCCCGCTCCAATTCGCACTAAGCTGCTCCGCTCAATACCAGACTCGTGGTATCAGAGCAAAATTGACAGCTGCTCCAGCCTTAAAAAGAAAGAAAAAAAAAAAAAGCTCTGCTCACATAAATTGTAGCCTCCCCTATTAGTTAAAATGAACTCTGTTAGTTAGGAAAACAACTTATTAAAGTGCTTAAGTGTTGTTTTTGTCATATACCAGTGGCGAGTTGGGGAAAACCTTGATTTGTCATATGCCAGTACTTAGCTGATTCATTTAATTCGTTGTTTGGATGTTCATTTAATTCGTTGTTTGGATGTATAGCTACGGAGTGAAAAACACTCACGCCTACAAAAATTAGGTGCTGACATCTCTGAACAAAAGAGACAAACTCTTTGAACTTGGTAGCGCTTTTTGTTTAACTCATCCTTCGAACGTACCAGTTTCTTAAAATAACTGCATGATGTCATCCTATACTTCTGCTTATGCGCTTGCAGACCTTAATCGCACACATTCTTACATTTTGACCCCTCTATTGAGGCACAATTTTGTAGTCTTAATTTTCACAGAATAGCCAAAGAATTCCAAATGTTTTTGGCAAAACTGAAGGCATCTTCTTTCACTTTTTACCTTGTAAGGAAATGGTGAAATATCCTTAGGGTGGAGTAATTCACTTGATGATTGATGTTCCAATATGCTAATTAACTTCAGTTATAACTTTATGGCCTGAAGCATGTTCTGGGCTTGGAGTGATTTTTTTTTTTTTCAATTTCTTTTTCTGTAATCTGTGTTTTTGGAGACAAGCTCAGCATTTTTCATCCAGCTGATTTTTCTGGGATGCCCTGCTCCTGGTAGACTGCCAGTCATCAGAAATGTTAGTCATTGAGGTTAGGCGCATCTTCCTTCCTGACCTCCTATACTGACAGTGTCTTTTTTTATTATTATCATTACCAGTATTATTATTTATATATATATATATATATATATATTCCTGGAGATTTAAGCTGGGGCTCTTGGAGATGCATTTCAGTTGGCTTGTAGCCTCAATTTGGTGGTGCGGCCTGCTCTTACTAGATTCAGCAATCTGTCACGTTCGTCTGCATTCTGTATATGGGGGCTTTGAGCTCATTTGTTAACTGTAGACATAATTTTCACCGATTTGACATCACTGAATTGTAATGCTTACGCTCCCACCGGACTACATTTTATAATAGGGCTATCAGTCACATTTTTAAATGGATGGCAATTGAAATGAAATGCTGTAGGAGAACTCTGGTGTAGTTTTGGGTGTATGTGGTGTGGTTTTGCTTTGCTCTCTCTGTGGGTTCTTTGGCTACCGTGTTCAGCCGTGCCGTCTGATTTGAAGTTAACGAAACTTTTAGTTTTTATCGGGATGTATTGTGTTGGAATTGGGGGTGGGTACCGAAACCTGGCATTAAATTTGTCCCGAGGCTAAATTATTAAAGACCGTGGTAAAGATCTAAGCGCTGACATTATGGGTTGTGATTTTGGTACTGGAAACATTAAAAAAAATAAATTGCACACTTTCATCTCTCCAGCTCAGGTTTCTGAATCGCGTTTTTGCTATTCTTAATCCAGTAGTGAGGGAGCGCTCTCAGAACCCGTGCGCACACGGGACCGCACACTCACACTTGCTCTTTGTCGCTTGCCCTCTCGTGCGCTGCAGCGTGCAGCTCTCTCTCTTTCTCACACACACACACACACACACACACACACACACACACACACTGCTTTTAGTGATGATGGTGGAGAGACTAAGCATTTGCACCTGTGGTAACTGCCCTAGCCTTGATGCTGACAACGCTCGTTGCCGCAAGTCTGACAAGCCTTTTGTTTGCGTTTCCACCCTTAGATGCAATCTGTCAGCATCTAGTGAAAGTCCATTGCATTCATACGCGGAAGTGTACAGTTTTCTACTGCCTAGCTCATAGATGGCCATTGCCCTTGGTATGTTCTGTATGCTTAGTGGCCTGGATTCCACACACGGCGTTAACTAAATTATATGAATATCGATTAAAGATGAAAAGTAACCATCAGCCAGCTGATCGATTATTGGCATGTCAATGAATTCGATCTGAAATATTCAGAGCTTCACCTTTCGTTCAGAAATTCAGTTTAAAAGCAAAATGTAATAATGGTAATAATTAGGGCTGTCAAAATTGACGCGTTAACGCGGATTAATCCAGCATCGTGAT
>JAODKM010000105.1:130136-152180 GCA_026780845.1 Petrocephalus sullivani | reverse complement strand
GTTAATATTTTTAATCAGATTAATCACGATGCTGGATTAATCCGCGTTAACGCGTCAATTTTGACAGCCCTAATTATTACCATTATTACATTTTGCTTTACATTTCTGTTGTCATAAAATCAGTCCGTAATGGTGAATTGCTGTTTCTTTTGCTGTGAAATTTTTGCATTTGAATACTCATTTGTCTGTAATGGTGACTTCAAAGTGTTAGTTTTAAACTTAAGGGAAAAAACGATGTTAATGCTGTTCTTAATTTGTTTCGCCTCTTAAAGTGGCAGTAAGAGTACTGTTAAATAGTCTGTCAATAAGCAGTATCCGTGAGAGTAGCAGTACCGTTAAAATCTTAATGATGCCCATCCCTAGTCAGAATGGTGTTGAAGCTGATGTTGTGAAACGCCATAAAAACGTTAATTGGTTCATTGCTGTACTGCGATGTAGGAATGAGTAATTTTTTCTAAGCAGCCTGGGGCCTCCCTGGTCCTTCTCGTGGCTGCCATTGGGGTGACATGTGAGCACCAGTATACCAATACTGGGTAACTTTTGAGCAACTTGCTACCCTCTTTCAGTGTTTCCACTGGGTCCTCCACCCCTTCCTGAGATTGAGAGGAGCTGCCTTTTGCAGAATGTTCAGCCACGCACGAAGTTCTACGGTAGGGCCCTCTGACTCGGTAATGGCTGAATGTGGGAGGCGGTTTATATTTAAATAGGATGAGGTTAATGCTGACCAGTCCTAACCCTTTTGTCAGTTGTTTTGTACGGTTGTTCTCTGTAAAAAACAACGTGTGTGAGCTGCTTTGCTCTTCGAAAACCCATTTTTCCCATAACCAGTCAAGTTTGTGGACTGACTAATTCTGAAGTTGCCCTACGGAAAGCTGCCGCCACCACTGTGGGGGTAAAAAAAACGTTTTGTGGTCCCCCCCCAAAAGCGAGGAATCCCGTCGACAAGCGAATCCCGGAAGTCGTGAAGCAGCGCTTCGAGAAGCTCATGGAGAACTACCCACAGTTCTTCTCCTGTGGAAGCAGCCTGGCGGCTTTTGTTGTTCAGTCACGTGAGTCATCCCCCAAACTGCTGTCATGGGTATGTTGTGGTTTGCAGTTTTTTTTTTTTTTTTTTTTTTTTTCCCCCCTTCTCGATAGATTGATGGATAAATAAAGATTTGCTTTTATTGAAGATTCAATCCAGTAGTTCTTCAGTGAGCAGCAATGACGTACATTTCGTGCTGTTAGTCACGGGATGTGATTGGTTTTTTTTTTTTAAACTCCCCTTCCCCTGGGTCACGTAGCTCGTGATGGTAGGAGAGTGTGACTCTGTCGGAGGCTGACGCCAATGTTTCCACCTCTCCAGGGTCAGGATTTGAGGTGGTGGCCATTGGAACAGGAGATTTTAACACGAAAGAGACGGTCACCGCAGATGGCCGCCTCCTTCACGACGCGCATGCGGTTGTTTCAGCTCGGAGATCTCTGTTGCGGTATATAGATGAGGCACTTTGCGGATTTTCCTTGAGTTTGGTTTGTAATCTACAATTTCACACTAAGGATTGTGTGTGTGTGTGGGTTTTTTTTTGCCGGATATTAAAGAGTTTTTGTTCCAGGAAGAATGGTCTTGTTAATGCATGTGGTGATGTCTGCAGGTACCTGTACAGGCAGCTTTTAATGTTCTTCTGCAAGAATGGCATCTTGGTGGAGGAGTCGATATTTAAGCAGGATGAGACCACCAAGCTGTTAAACCTGAAGGATAACACCTCTGTTCACCTCTACCTCAACCAGCTGCCCAAAGGAGCTGCCCAGATTCCCTCCCACCTGTAAGATGACCGTCTCACCTGTAAGGTGCCCTTCATGGTGCAAATTGCTTATTGGGGTTTTTTACTTGCACAAAAATGTTCTGAGGGCAGAAAGAACAATGATTTGGTTCAGAAAGAATCAGAGCTTGCCAGATCAACCATTCAGGTGTCTTGGTCCTGCCTTCTCTACAATCAGTTTCGTTCTGCCCACATTTTGCCCACAAGTGAAACTCCCACAAGCATGCAAATAAGCCCTGAGACTTCCCACTGTGCCAAATGCCCCCCCCCCCCATCTCTCCCAACCAGGCGTCTGAACCCTCACTCCATCTCTGCGTGGGAAGTGAACAACCAGATCGGCCTTCATGTGACAGTTGAGGGGAAGGTCTTCTCTGCCTTCTCGTCCTGCACTCTGGAGCAGGTCTCCCCCAGGGTGGTCAGCATGTCGGCCAGCGACAAGCTGACCCAGTGGCAGGTGCTTGGTGTCCAGGGTGCCCTGCTCAGTCACTTCATAGAGCCGGTCTACATTGACAGCATCCTCATAGGCAGGTTTCCCCACCACAGTCTTGCTCTGCATCCTGTGTGACTTATGCTTGTGGGTTAATAACCACAAATGTCTAGAGCAGCCCAGGGGCCTGTGCTGTGAGACAGGGTTTATTTCCTGGCCAAATAACTTGTTGGGTTTAAGGTAATTCAGTTTAAATTAACTTTTTATCTTCGTTCACTTACATTAAGCCCAGATTAGCTTAAATCCAACAAGTTCCAGCCAAGCTTGGCTATGCAAATGCAAAGATCTTGTTTTAAGTTCAGCCAGCATTAATTGCTTCAATTACCATTTTTCTTTATAAACTGGTGATGTGTCTAACTGCTAATGCCATAATCATTTAATCGCTGTTATTGAGTAGATGCTTTAATCAAATGACCTGTATATCTAAAACTTTAGTCTTTGTTTAAAGCAGGGGTGCCCAATCGTATCCGCAAAGGGCTGGTGTGTATGCGGGTTTTCACTGCAACTCCCTGATTAGATCACTAATTAGAGGTTTGATTGGCCGAAAAAGTCCTCACACCTGGGTTCGAACAGCTGATCTAAGGGTTATCCCGAAAACCTGCATACACACCGGCCCTTTGTGGATAAGATTGGGCACCCCTGGTTTAAAGGGTTCATATTATTCAAATGGGGAGGTCTGTTAAATCTAGACTACTGTCTAAATCAGGGCTGGCCAACCCTGCTCCTGGAGAGCCGCAACCCTGCAGAGCTTAGGTGCAGCCCTAATTTAACACACCTGATACTGAAAGCCAGGCTCTTCAGAAGCATCTCAGTATTAGAGTCAGCTTTGCTTCAACATAGCTGACCCTAATTGAGATGCTTCTGAAGGAAGCAGTTTACCGCACTTGTTAATCGAGAAATGCTCCCAAGAGCATTTATGAAAAGGAGCATGGTCTGATTTTAATGAAAAGGAATGAGGAGACTTTAAAGGATTTGGTGAAGGGTTTAAAACGCCTGGTTGCCGAACTTGGGGAGGGAAGACCTCCGCATAAGGCCGTGTCTTGTTTGTGTGCTCCTGCACTAGGGGATGCCACCTGCAGTAGTGTGAGAGGATTGGAGATAGCGGTGAACCAGCGTGTGGACGGCATCACCAGCAAGCTGCCCCTGTACTACTGTGTGAATCGGGCCCGGGTGGGCCTGGTCCCGGCCGTGTGGCCAGAGAGCCTGGTGGGCCACCGCTCGCTCAGCGTCAACTGGGCGCAGGGCGACGTATCTCTGGAGGTGGTGGATGGGCTGGACGGACGAGCAGCTGAAGAGTACGTAAAGTTCGGGCTGTGGTGGGCACTGGGGCTGTCTCCACCGAGTATGGCATGTTCTTGCCACCAGCCACAGTTATTTTTCATGATTTATGGAATTTCACCATTACAAAGTAACAGACATATGCAAACCATGTGTAAGAGGAATAACTTAACTTTAATCAATGCAAGTGATTATAAAGGCCACCATAAAATCGCAGCTCGTAACGACAATAAATCAAAGCTCATAAGAAGCTTGTTTTTGAAGCAAGGGAAGGGCTTTTTATTTGCTGTCTCTCCTGCCAGAGGAACTCTGTGTTGTCCTGATGGTAGTAATTATCCTCCCCAGTCCTCTAAATAGATTTTTGGATATTTTGCTTAGCTTGCTGACCTTTAATGAGGAATTTTCTTTAATCAACCTATACGGTGTTTTGTCTTGTTTTGAAATCTCTGTGATTGGCTCCTTCAGCTCGCCATTCAAGAGTGGCCCCGCCCTGGCGAGTCGGCTCTGCAAAGCAGCCATGCTGAGCCGCTTCAACCTGGTGGTGAAGGAGGCCCAGCGTGCGGATCTGTGTGAGACAGTCTCGTACAGGGATGCTAAGGTAACTGCTACGCGGGCCTGAATTCTGCCCCCTTTGGAAATGTATTCCTGGCTATTAGGGCTTGCACAATTTAATTGTTCTTTTTATGTCGTTTAAGTCGAGTCGAATCACCGATAATGTCATTGACAAAACCACAGGTGAAGTGAATGCTTTGCATCTAGCAACGATCTGTATTCGTAAAAATTACTGTATATGCTGACGACAGACTGCTCGTACACACTTTACCCGGAACAAACGAGCAGGAACGACAGGTTGCAACTTGGCAGGAACAAATCATGCAATAACACTTTAAAAGTGCAAGAGAAAATGTCAGTGTAACGGTTGGAGAGGAAAGTGAAACTTGCGCAAGATCCAGTCCGTAAGGCATTTTCTCACTGTGGTTCAGGAACCAGGTTCCCGGCCTATCTTGACCAGGAACTTTTGTAGCTCTTGGTCACTTTACCACCCCACAACAGGAACTTGGACTTTTATGCCACGTAAGGACGTGACTTCATATGAAACTACTTTGCCCCCCTAAAGCAGTGGAGGATAAAAAGTCTTTATATTTTATATGACCCGTGACATGTTTAAAATTAATTATTAAATCTGGCCATGAAATCAATCTTTTTTTTCTACAGAATAAAAACAATGATATAATGTTATTCCACAAATAAGCGCTGGCATTTCCCTCGCAATTCCACATAACTGGTATTCTCTGACCCCTGTTTTACACTGGATGCGTTGCGGTGCGTCACTGACCTCTGTTTTACACTGGATGCGTGTTGGTTGCAGTGCGTCTCCGCCACGGCAACCACAGCTAATCGCCACCAACAAAGTCAATGCATAAATTTACACCAGATCCGATGCGTTGCGTCTTCGCTACGTCTCTGTTCCGTCACATGTCCGGCAGTCCATCGAGATGCACATCAAGTTTAATTTTGACGGATACGGATCAAGAACATAACGCAGAGCACATGCGCCAATTCCAGACGATCCCTTCAGAACATGGACACCGAGAAGTTAAGTTTGCACACAATGCTAAACACATGAAACACAATTTTAAAGTTGAGCAACAACAAGGACAAAATTTAACTAGGAAGCCTACTAATAATGTTTGTAGTGCGCAGACCTCAGCAATAAGGTAAAAGCCGTTGGTTTTACCTACGGTTGTTATTGCGTTATCCTGTGCGATCTTACAATTCTCTCATGATCATGTGATCTCGCAAACCAGCGACGCGCCAGATCAGATACGGACCACAAACGCGTCCTGAACAGTGGCCTTCTGGTAGTGGGCTCCAAGCCCTAACCCAAGGAACCACACACTGCTCCAATAGAGCAACATTTAATGCTTGTAAATGTGTACCTGTTCCAATGAGAGGAAAGTGCTAGTAATCTTGGCTAAACCTGCAGAGCAATTTGAAAGCCCGTTTGAATGACACTTCCTTTTTTTATATTATAAGATGACGTCAAAGTCTTACCAAGAGGCGAAGAATGTACTGAAGTCCTACCTGACCCAGAAGGGCTACGGGTCCTGGGTGGTGAAGTCTCCAATCAGCGACAGTTTCAATATTTGAGACCTGAGTACAATAACAAGGTTCTGAGACAAAAAATCAATGTCTGCAAGAAAGAGGACCACCGTTCACCTTGGATTCCATTCAGATGGCTTCCTGCTTTTAGGATCTAGTTTTGAGGGCCTAGGGTCCCAGTTTTCCCCTCCCCAAGATTTAAATACACTTGTTTTAAATTTGGTTGTTTTGACTTTGTGGGTTAAAGTTTCCTTAAGTAAATAGATCCGATTTATTTATACTTTTGTTTTGCAGAACGTTTTATGACTAGTAATATTAGGTTGTAGTTTACAATATAAATCGTCCAACTCATTTGTCTGGATTTTTTTTTCTTCTTCAAATGTAACATTAGTTTCATTTTCAGAATTATCTAGACCAGATAAGATCATAGTGTGGTTTCTAAGCACTTTCTAACAGGGATTCAAACGGCATGAAAAGCTTTTCGTTGGCATAGAACCAAGAGATTCTAGGAATGGAAACAAGTCGTCTTTTGGACAGTTCCCTTGTTTTAACGTGCATTCCATAATGCATGCAAGTCTGCAAGTCTAGTTTGCCGTTTCTGCTCTTACGAGAAGCCGTTTGTGTATCCTGACTGTCTATATAAACTGGCCGCCATGTAGCTTTTTGGCGGAGTTATTGTTTGTGGCTTGGTCGCATCTAAGGTAAGCTTACAGGAAGCGTTTTGGTTTCCTGTGTAAGTTGCTCTGTTTACGGTGCTTTCATTTACTCGTGCATAATTGTAGTGCTTTTCAGTATCAGCCGTTCATTAACCATTCCAAGATCTTGCCAGCTTCCTGTACAAGAAACAGGGATTAAAAAAAAAGCATTCTGCATCATGAATAAACTGCATGGTGTGTGTGTGTGTAAACCCCCTTTTTAAGAGCCCAAACCCTTGACAGATGCAAGTTTTTATGACCAATTTCATTGACGTGGTGCAGTGAGTGGCACAAGCCCTTCCTGGCTGACAACACACTTGCAGTATATACTTTGCTGAAAAGCCACTCATCAGAGCAAACCTGGGGAAGTGTGGTGAAAATGGGGGATGGGGGGTAAGAGTGTCAAAGTAAAACTTGCAGCAATGTGCTCATAAAATGGGCAAAAAAAATGTTCCCTGAACTGATTCTTGCAGATCCACCAATGCCTGCAAAAATGTGTTCACATTTTCACTGGGTAAGGATTTGTTTGTGCACTTTTTTTGCATTACGTCAGTGAATGTGACTATATGCGCATAATTACACCAAAGGCAATGAAATTAAATGCATAGATATCAGAATGGAGAACTGATTCGCTCATACCACCCCCAAGCCCTTTTGCAAGTGCCTTGCAAATGTGTGTGTGTGTGTGTGTGGGGGGGGGGGGGCACATGTATCATTTCATTTACAAAACACAATTACATGACAAGTCTCTTCGGGTACATCTCCACAAGCTTAGCACATCTAGATACTGGTATTTTTGCCCATTCTTCATGGCAAAACTGCTCCAGCTCCTTCCAGTTGGATGGGCGCTGCTTGTGTATAGCAATCTTTAAATCATACCAGTGACTCTCAATTTGAGTTGAGGTCTGGACATTGACTGGGCCATTCCAGGACATTTACCCGTTTCTCTTTAAACCACTGGAGTGTTGCTTTAGCAGTGTGTTTAAGGTCATTGTCCTGCTGGAAGGTGAACCTCTGTCCCAGTCTCAAATCTCTGAAAAACTATATTTTGCGCCATCCATCTTTCTTTCAATTCTGACCAGTTTCCCAGTCCCAGTTCTTTTTTTTTTTATTTTTTTTATATCTGACCACAGCACCTTCTTTCACATGTTTGGGGAGACTCCAATAGGCCTTTTGGCAAACTTAAAATGGTCCAAGGCAGGCTTTTTCTTGGCCCGTCTTCCATGAAGCCCAGCTCTGTGCAGTGTGTGTGGCTTATGGTGGTCCTATGGACAGTTACTCCCATCTCTGCAGAATTTCCGCCCTACTTCTTCAGGATTATCTTTGGCCTCTTGCTGCTCTGATTAATGCCCTCCTCTTCCGGTCTGTGAGTCTGTGACCCTCTCTTGGCAGGTTTACTGTGGTGCCATAGTCTTTCCATTTTCTAATGATGGACTTAACGGTGCTCCTTGGGATGTTCAGGGTTTGGGGTATTTTTTTTATTATAACCCAAGCCTGGTCTATACTTTCTACAACTTTGTCCCTGACCTGTGTGGAGAGTTCCTTGGTCTTTATGCTGTCACTTGCTCGGTGGTAGCCCTTACTTAGGGCTGTTGCACTGCTGTTGACTCTGGGTGCCATCAGAACAAGGGTGTGAGAATATAAACTGAGATCATTTGACACTTGGATTGCTCACAGGTGGACCTTATTTAACTAAGTGGCTTTTGAAGGTAGTGGTTGGGGCTTTAAAGCAAAGGGGGTGGAAAACCATATGGACGCACAACTTTTCAGTTTTATATATTTTTAGAATGATTTAAAATAGGTTTTTATCCCCCCCTTTTAACTATTAATCTGTAGTTTTTTTTTTTTTGTAGGTCCATCACTTAAAATCAAATTGAACAAAATGGCGATAATGCCACGGGGGGGGCAAATACTTTTGCAAGGCACTGTAGTCTCGGGACCCTGAATAGGACGGGCAGATACAGAAAATGGATGGAGGGCTACAAATGCTAATCTCTAGTCCCTGCAGTGCATGGGATGTCGCACTGCTGATTCTGAGATGCTGGAAAAACACACGCCACCACCACGCCATGTGAGCACTGCCTTAACCCGTTTAATCCCAAATTCTTCCCTGAAAAATAAGTGCATGCATTTCACTCCTTAGACCTCCCTAACGCATAATATGGATGCTTTAATTCCATTTCATGTTTGTTAGCAACAATTGTTGCTGATGGATTTAACTGGGATTTAACCTCTCAAGACACAAGGAGAACATCCATCATCCATTTAGACTCTTCTCTGTTCTGGCACCTAGCTGATGGAATACATATAGTAGGCTTTAATATGGAGTTGACCCAACCTTTGCAGCTATAACAGCTTCAACTCTTCTGAGAAGGCTTTCCACAATGTTTAGAAGTATTTATGGAGAATTTTTAACCATTCTTCCTGGTTCGCAGTCACCACTAATTCATCCCGAAGGTGTTCTGTCGGGTTGAGGTCGGGGCTCTGTGCAGGCCAGTTAGGTTTCTCCACAGCAAACTTGCTCCATGTTGGAACAGGAAGGGGCCATCCCCAACCTGTTCCCACAAAGTTGGGAGCATGAAATTGTCCAAAATGGCTTTGTATGCTGAAGTATTAAGAGTTCCTTTCACTGGAACTAAGGGGCCAAGCCCAACCCCGGAAAAACAACCCCATACCCTAATCTCCCTTCCACCAAACTTTACATTTGGCACAATGCAGTCAGGCAAGTACCGTTTTCCTAGCAACCACCAACCCAAATTCGTCCATCGGATTGCCAGACGGAGAAGTGTGATTTGTCACTCCTGAGGACAAGTCTCCACTGCTTTGGAGTCCAGAGGCAGTGTGCTTTACAACACTGCATCCAACGCTTTGCATTGCACTTGATGTAAGGCTTGGATGCAGCTGCTCAGCCATGGAAACCCATTCCATGAGGCTCTCTATGCACTGTTCTTCAGCTAATCTGGCCTCATGAAGTTTGGAGGTCTGTAGCTATTGACACTGCAGAAAGTTGGCGACTTCTGCACACTGTCCACCTTAGCATGCGCTGTCCCCGGTCTGTGATTTTACGTGGCCTACCACTTCGTGGATGAGTTGCTGTTGTTCCCAATTGCTTCCGCTTTATTATATCACGAACAGTTGACTGCGGTATATTTAGTAGCGAGGAAATTTCACAAATGGACTTATTGCACAGGTAGCATCCTATCACGGTAACACGCTTGAATTCACTGAGCGACACATTCTTTCATAAATGTTTTTAGAAGCAGTCTGCATGACTAGGTGGCCATGGAAGAGATTGGAACACCTGAATTCAATGATTTGGAGGTGTGTCCCAGCGCTTTTGGCAATATAGTGTATATATCTTAAAGACTCCCAGAAAACTAAGATGAATGGTTAGGGTGGAAGCTGAATCAGCAAGCTGCTGCTTCTGGAACATCTTACAGACAGGAGTTGGGCTTGTAGCCTAATTCACTTGCTTACTTATGAAATGTGGTACCTTGCTGGTTGGGGAATAGAACCAGCAACCTTTCAGTCATGAATGTGTGTCCCTAATCTTTTGGCCACCATTTATCACACAAGTAAAATGGTAAAGGGGGTATGCTAAATGGAATTATTTAACACTTTTGGTGATAGACGTCCATCTATCCATCTTTATCCATGTTCTGCCACTTGTGTGTCCAGGTCGTGGGGGTAAGCAGGGATGCCCAGACCTCCCTCTCACCAGCCACCTCCTCTGGTACCAGAGGAACCAGTATTAAACCAGTATTTAAAAATGTAGATTTTTGGTTAATAAGAGAATCGTCTCAAATTTTTTTTCCAGCGCTGTATATTAAAGTAGAAATTTCTTCAACTCATTATAAAGCAAATTCGGTTATAACGATGAGCCAGAGTAGTCTTACAAGATTCAACTATCTTGAAAAATGTTGCATGTCAGGGTTTTGAACATATTAGACACTAAGCTAATAGTCGTTACTTGGTCACCGTGTTGCAGGTAGAAGAAAAGGACGGGTAATAACTTGCGTGACTAATTATGACCTTGACATGCAGTGTTTTTACGAGAGGTGACATTATCTCTTTGACTTTGGTGTGGCTTGTGAAACCAGAGTAAAATCATATTGAATTACTACTTTTTAAAACCAACTTTTCAAAAGCACTTCATAGTAACTCCTGTAGTAATGGCAGGTTAGCAAAGAGGACAAAATAACTACTCAGCTGGTAGTTACATTTCTTTTTGGGAGTCTTTTCCTTTGCCACCTCTGTTATCACTTTATCGTGGTAATGCAGTTCTGATACAAAAATGCAGAAAAAAGTAAAACAAAACAAAAAACCCAAAAGGCGTGAATTTAGTAATAATCTCCTTCTGGTCTGTTAAAGTAGCCCACAGCTATGTGAACCCAAACATAAAATCAGCCCTAACAATCACGGGCCGACGTTCTAAGTTTGTTTCACTTGAATCAGGCTTTTGAAGTGGTTTCTTGCTGTTACTGGAAGGCAGCCTGGTGAATTGTTTTGCTGCAGCGTGCATGAACAGGAGGCCTGGTGAACTTTCACACCTGATAGTTCAGTCTTCCCGTCCTGCGGTATGTTCAGAAGCACGCCATATGCTGCAGAATTTTGATTTTATTCTGATCTAGCAGCCACAGAAAATGTGTGCAAAGTACAGGCTTTAGGATCATGTAGAATGATCTGCTGTTGGCATTAAGAGGTGCCTTTCTGGGGTGTCTTAAACCAAAATTAGTTTGCTCCAAGACAAAGTGGTCAGATCAGCCTTTTTCCATTTGCAGAGTATTGAGTCAATCTAAAATGAAAGCTGTCTTGTGTGAGGTGGCAGTGGACAGGCAAAGAATGCAGATACTCCCATGAGTAACAGCTTGAATTTTCCATTGGCTATAAACCGCCGAATTAAAGCGCGGCCTTTCCTCGTCACGATGGGAATGCCCCTCGTCAGCACACGTGTTTGTCGTCCTGACACCAGTGGGCATCTGGGGCCTCGTGGTCTTGCTGGAGCAGCAGTTCTGTCACACTCCACCGTCGGCGCCCACAGGAGCCGCGAGACGTTTCCCTGCAGCTCTGTGTTTAGCTGATTTGGCCAATTAGTGAGGGAGAGTTTCAGCTACTTCAGGTATTGATCAGGCAATTTACACGAAAATGGGCATTGGTACAAGTTACAGCACGTCAGTGGCAAGTTTTCGTTTGCAGTAATAAATACTACCACTAGGAGTCACATTTGCAAATACCTTCAGTGCAATTGTTTATTTGAACAAAATCATTACATTATAAATACACTTTCAAATAAATAGAATTAAATAAATAAATACATTAAAATTTTAGTAAGATGTTTTAGAGCTTATGACATACATTCAAGTAAAACCTTGAGAACTGGCTTGTATTTCACATCAGCAGTAGACGATTCAATAAGTTTACTTACACATGGTAATTTACAATACAAAATAAATAGTCTATAATGTTCGTAAACATAAGGAACAGTGTAAAGTTTAAAAACAAGCACAAAAGTATTTTGAAGGCACGATCATTATTGTCGACATCATCATTATTAAACCGATGACAAAGTAAAAATGTTTTTTTGTAACTGAACTAAAAGACAGCGAGAGGCTTCATATCAACATTCATTTTTTTGTTGCACTCGAACTAGATGCTGCTTGAAAAAACGTGCGAAGATTATCGATGAAGGGCTTGAAAGACACCTTGAAAGTCTCCTCGTTCTCACCGGTGCACACCTCATTCTTCGCCTAAAGTGGCAGATAAGAGTAGTATCGCGTTTGTCACCTTAGATAACAAATGGACATTAATTTGCTCTAATAAAGTTCGCAGCCGGTTACGTGATCACATTTACATGTGATGTGCAGAGTTATTTTAAGTAACGGTACTTACGATGTGTGCCAAATGGTTAGATAGGTGAGTAACCCATAGTCCGGTGGTGTTGCAGTTCCCACGTATCGTTTCCGTTTGATTCAGAAAGCACTTGGCAGCTCCGCAAAGGTTCTGAGAGGAGGACATTAGCGAGGAGAACATTACTGTGATGCTGCGGTGCTCTCCGGTCTCGCGAAGTGCTTCAGCGCGGGTTTAATGCAGATAAGAGCGCCGCAGGTGTCAGCATGTGGCATGGAAAGCGCACCAATGCACTTCTCCTGCACTGCTGAGGTCATATAAGACGCTAAATTTAACTCTGCACGAAGCTTTTTTTTTTCACACAGAGGCCGCTTCCCCGCTATATGCAAGCCTTATATTCAAGGTAATATTTTAAAACAATCAAATACAATTAATCACACTTACCGCGTGAATGGCTTCTGGTGTTGGGACGAGGAACGTAACGTTTGCGCCCTAAAACAAAATAAGATATTCGGTACATGTTAGGAGAGTATGAGCAGACATGCTGCATATCGTAATAAGTTTTACCAATTGTCATAAATAATAAGCAGTTACTTACACATGTCCCTTTTCCCAACCGATCTAATAATTTCTCATACCCCGCTGGTTTTGCAGAAACTCCGCAATTTAGAAGGAGCAGCACCCCTGAGATGGTCAAAAGGAAGCTCTGCATGTTGTCTCAGAAAGCAGGAGATAGTTCTCTAAAGCCAAAGTCGGGCAAAACAAGATACTCTGGTTATGGATGCACATCGTATTTATACTCTTCTTCGTGGAAAATCGTAGGGTGGGCAGAGGTAAAAGTTTAGATATTACAAATGCCGAGAGAGAGGGAGAGACTGTTGCTTTTTTTTTTTCTTTGATGACTCTTTGGAATTTCTAAGAGGTGCTACAGATGGGTAAAATCCCTCTGGTGCCCCACACCTGGGTTTGTAAGTGAGGTTTTCACTTTGTTCCACCTGACTCTAACCAGCCTTCTTCGTAGTGAAATAGAAGTGAGAACCCATCGTTTGGTTTCTACACTTTTGTTTTTTAACACATACCAATATGAATTACATAACGCATTATTACCAGGAATAAAAAATGGTGTGTGCTCATAACCTGCTTTCAAACCAGGGTGTCCTGCAGTCACTTGCTGAGCCAGGATGTGGTTACTAAAGGCTCAAAAATAACTAAAAATGACAAACGAACAACAAGGCAATTCTTCCGTGTGAAGTGATGTATACGGGTCCCACTGTATCAGGTGACTTTTACATATATTACTCTTTATATTACCTATCCATTTTTAGTAAATGCTTCTGAAGTTTGTGATGATCCTGAGCCTATACGAGGAGGAACAGAGGTCTGAACTCAGCTGTGACAAACTAGCTTGCTTGTTCCTTGTCATCGTTTGTGAATTGTCTGCATATTGCAAAACCCATGTGCATCTTCCTTAGAGTTACAGGAACTAAATATCTGGGAAGCAACCCAACCTTGTGTGGCCATCCCTCTGACTCGCTTGGATTTTTTCAAGAAAACCTAGGTTTGTCCCTCGCTCCAAAGGCATGCTATTCAGGAGAGCCAGTGACATCAAATCATGTGTAATATGCGGAAGTTGGTGTATCCTGCAGTGACCTGGCACCCCACTTGCACCCTCATTTCCTGTGCCTCCTGGGTCAAGCAACGGCATTGTGATTTTAATAAGATGAGCCGTAATTGAACATTTATGGGATACAACACAGCTCCAGCAAATGTCCCCACAATGTGATAAAACCTGCTTCTTGATATTGGGGACCACTTTTTCCCCAGTCCTCACAAAGGGAAACTCAGTTTAATAAAAATTCTGTGACTGCAGTCAAAAAAGTAGAAATGCCAAAGTTTTGTATTTTGTTTGGTTACTTATGGTCAGGGCTGGGTAGGGGTTAAGGGTGTCATTGTTGCGATTAGGGCCCATAGAAATTAACGGACAGTCCCCAGAAATGTGCATGCGTGCACGTGTATTTGTGTGCATCCTTCTATCCACCATCATCCATCCAGGGTGTGCCCCAGACTAACTGCCTATGCCACTTAAGTAGGTTTCGAAGTCTGGCTTCAGCATCCCTATCTGCCATCCTTTCCTTTATTTAGTAAATACTTTTGTCCAAAGCAATATACAACCCTTAGACTCTGTCCTGAATATACAGTGTGAAGGTGGATGGGTGTGCTTCTTTACTCCTGGCCCCCCATCATGGCTGTGCTCTGTGCTTGTTGGAATAAACCCCAGGGCCTCAATGATCTTGCACTAAATAAATAGTTGCAGAAGATGCATGGATGGGTTGATTGATTGAGAGTGGGATGGATGGGTGGATTTTTTCTATTTTTATTTTAAAAATGCATTATATACATTGTGGATTTTCTGCAGAGAAAGGGGTTCTGATGTGCTGTGAGATTAAAAAGTTGAATATTGTGGCTATATCCATATTGTATATTATATATAATTGGCTGTACCTCCATTGAATATATCGCTATTCTTTTAGTTGAGCATTGATACAATAACAATATGATTTATTGATATGAAATACAATAAAAATACAATACAATACAATTGTGTATATGCAAATTGTCATGCTCTGCCATTCAGTTAAATGTGATGCGTTCTGGACAATTTGACTCATATAACTTAAGGTGAAGAATACTGTGGAGTTGATGTGTTGGTTGTCCAGTTTGGGAAAGTCCCAGCCTGAAATGTCATATTCACCCAAAATAGAGTCTTTTCTGAAAAGGGGTATTCATTTGTTAAATGGCTATTTTTTATTTTTTTATTTTTTAAAACTCAGGAATCTG
This sequence comes from Petrocephalus sullivani, assembly GCA_026780845.1. NCBI lineage: Eukaryota > Metazoa > Chordata > Actinopteri > Osteoglossiformes > Mormyridae > Petrocephalus > Petrocephalus sullivani. The sequence goes on along the minus strand of JAODKM010000105.1, from coordinate 137,133 downwards.
GTACAAATTACCTCAGAAGTTAATGTATGGTATGTATGTAATATATGCAACTTCAATACATTACGATTAAAAATTACTTCGATCAGAAAGTTCAGCTAGGGTATTGCTATTTGATCTGTTTTTTATTTATATATTTTATTTATTTATTAATTTATTTATGTATGTCCAGAGCCATATACAAACGAGGAAAGCCTGAGGATAGAGGGTAGGGTCAGCCAGTATCTGTGGCACAGTTGGGGTTAAAGGTACAGCCCAGGGTTTGAACCAACAACCTCCTGAACAGGATTAGAGTTCCATGAACCACTGAGCTACATGCTGCCCGATTATTAATATGCATTTCCCATTTCTGACTTTTCCTGAAGTATAAGTAATATGCAGTATAAAATGTCTTGCATCTATGTACGCTGGATGTGCAAGACATTCTGTAAGATGTCTTGCATCTATGTATGCTGGAAACATGACCTAGTGACTCTCAGCAAGGGGGCTTTTGGTTAAACTCCCCCAAAGCAGGTCTACGTTTTCATCTCATTTTGGTTTTGAGGGGGAATCATTCTGGTGCAAAATGGACAAACATGTTAGGGGAAAACTGAGGAAATATCTCATCCTCCACCTACAACCCGTATATAAAATGCTAATGTGGTCTGTGCCTAGTTTTGGCTGAAGCAAAAAATGAAAAGGAAAGGGTATTGGTCAGTCTCTTTGCTCATGGTAAATGTGTGTAGGCAGACAGTGGTGTCATGAGACACCAGTGTTTCTTGTAAGTTCTACATTTTGTTCTCACTTTTATGATGTAAGATTGTGGTTTATTTTACCACCACAGAAGTCACCCAAGGCCATCTGCATGTCTCGACATGTTGAACCGTACCAGATGGAGCAGCTAACCATCTAGATCAGTCTCACTTCCCCAACAGTCAGTCAATGGCATGCAAGGATATTGTGCAAATAACCACATGTTCTACTGACTCATAATATTTATGTATTTATTTGTTTATCAGATGCTTATATCCAAAGAGACACACAATTGAGAAGGCAGGGCCAGCCAGTCCCTGGAGCAATTGGGGTTAAGGGCCTTACACAGGGGCCCAATGGTGACATCAGTCTGCTGAACCTGGGATTAGAATCTATACATGCCCGTAACAGAGACGGGATCTTACCCCACCAAGCCACACACAAACTGGGTGACACTTATCTCAAGAAATCAAAATCTTTCTTTGGAGGGTATTGCAGACACTATGGTCTCTACATATACAAAATTAAAACAATAGTAAAATAATTATTTAATAATGCACCAAAGTACTGAACTGAGTTTGATTGGGGGAGAAAAGTCTTACATATGTGTTTCAAGTCTTAAAGTTTTATTATTGTGTGATAGCAGTTTTTTTTTTTATCTCCTAAAACTGGCCAGCCTAATGAGGTGTCCGTCCATACTGTTTGATTTTTATTTATGTAGTTCCGTAAGGACTGAATGGCCATTGGTCTGAATGGAACACATATGGAAATGAGCTCGCAGTCGATGTAATGACACAAAGGGAATCACCTCCAAGGCATCTCTACATTTTGTAGTAGAACTTAATTTTCCTTAAGGTGTGGTTTTGAAAATATAAAGAGGTTTCATGACTGAAGGAGCAAGACGCGTCACTTTTACTCTGAGCAAGTGAAGGGGTTTCCCCATGGCGCCTGCTGTCACTCAGAGATGACACAAATATGACGGCTCAGGCGTCACTCTCGCTTCCCCGGCGTCGAGGTCCGAACGGACCCTCTAGGGTGTCAGATGGGGGCTGCTCCCTGTCCTTCTTTGCAATGTTTGCGGTTTCTATGGCACCGCAGGCACGGAGCAGCCCCGCATACACTAAACTAGCAGCAGCAACAGTGGTGTGAAATCTACAGATGCTGACGTAAGACGCTCACCTCGCCTGGCTTTTCCACGCCATACTTGTAGGTGGATAGAAACATGGCAGCATCCTAGGAAACCCTGGGGATTTCCCTGGATTATAAGTTATTCTGAATGAGACACCACCATTAAAACAAAACTTCTCATAGCTTAGAAATATGTGATAGCATTAGAATCATCATTGTGGTATAAAGATACAGCAGGTAACAATTTTGTTTCTTCGTCATTCAGGGCACCAAGTTACAAGAACTATATCCTGTACACAGGTAATGTTCTTAAAAAAAAAAAAAAAAACTACAATATCATTTAGACTGCAACAGCCTTATGGAACTGTGTAGCCAAAGCCCCCGACATCGATGAGGATAGAGGATGTGGCAGACATATTATCTGAAAGAATCAAAGAACAAACTATGTGCAGCAAAATCAGGAAGCTCGACATTCAGGGCCAAATACTTCATTAGGTCAACTAAACTAAACTAAACTAAACCCACATACACCAATGGTGTTAAGCCATTTACATGTTATTTATATAGCATGAGCTTATGTCCAAACTAACATGCAGTTGACAAGGCAGAATCAGCCGGCCCATGGTGGAATGGCAGGATCTTGCTCAGGGGCCCACTGGTGACATCACTCTGCCCACCCTGGGTTCTGATCTGGCAATGTTCTTACCACAGATATAGAATCCTAATCTGCTGGGCCACACACCACCCCCAAACACAGAACATCAACAGAAAAAAGATGGTGGTGCAGAGAGCATGTGCAAACCATGACGTAAGGCAGTGCTGCACAGAATTTGTATCATAAGCACCTTTCCATCAGGTAGCTGGGTCTGCCTTTATGGAGGTTCAGGAATGCAGTGGGGCCACCTTGGCACTGGGATTGCAGGCTCCGCGGAGCATCCACAAGAATCAGGAAACGGCTGTCCTTGGTGTACTAGCTCGATTTACTAGGGAGGGAATTAAAATACCGTGCCTACGTACACCGCTTTAGCTGGAACTGGGGGAGAGCGCCATTGTATACTGTTATATTCTAAGGCTCATTGAGGAATCCGTTACGGTATTCCTGTCAAAAGAAGGTGTACGCACAGACCATCTTGATATACATTTTTTTTACCTGTTCCAGTCATCTTTTTTTAATATTCACCTTAGTGTCTTCAATTAGAAAACAAAACAAATTCTAATCACTAATATAATTTTATCTATTTGTTTTTGACGTTTCCACGCATGTCAAGGGCCCGCGTCAAAGCCGCAAAGCTGTTTAGCCACTCAAAATTGGCAATCAAGTCAAGTAACTTGCCCTCCAGTTTTAAGTGCACAAGTGAAATACGTTGGTCGAGCTTAACCGGCAGTGAGCTTCAGCATGTCACATGTCACCTGTAAACCGAAACTCATAAGGCCTTACCCCACTCAACTGGCCATATGTTTATATTGAATTCAGCTAATCTATCCAATTTAAATTTCCCAAACGCTTATTAGTGGATGGCACATTGAGTAATTACTTTGTTTCATATCTGTAAGGTTGGGTGTTCGAATGCCTGTATCCGTGTTCTCCCAGTGTTACTGTTTTGGTTTCCCACCAATCAGGAGTCAGGAGCCGATCGTGTATATTTTCAGATATTTAGATGCAGTATTTATTGCATCTACATAGGTAATATCCAAAGTGGGGCAGTCTATAGAAGTGTGATTAATGCTGATTGACACTGATTACACTGAATCTTATACATTTTTCCTATCTTGCAACAGTTACTCGTCACAGGGGGTGTCCTAAGCAGGGGCCATTCCTCGATGAGTCGTCACCCTTCCTTGTTCTTCCTCAGGGGTCAAAGTAGTCCCCACCCCTGGGTTGATAGCCTGCCAATTATTCATTGTGTTATTTACTTGCTCTGGAAAACAAAATTGTGGCGAAAGAATTATGTTTCAATATTTTTTTATACATGACACACTTATGAAAACGCCAACTATAAAATAACCGTAATTGGACCCTATTTATCCTGTGGCCCTTCTCTGATTTGATCTTACTAGTCACAACCTGTCATTGTCTGACTGGTCACCTGGGGTGTTTATCAATATGCATACTTGACTGTTTTTGTGTTTTCGCATACCTAATTAACGCCAATCTTCCATTGCTGAAGTACAGTTCTAATACTCAAGAACAGAAGTACGGAGAGCGGTGCAACTTCCCTAGATGTTGTTCTTGGAGCAGCTGCATACTGCAAGAACAATCCGATGATTCGCTATGTCCCAAGTTGATCCTTGGGAGGCAAGTTAGCAAGAACGCTCTTGTCAAGAACACAAGTACATTCTTTGCATTCTTTGTATTGATAATCACCACTGGTCACTCTACGCAGAAATAAACAATATTCCAGCATGGCGGGTATGGAGGAGCTGCTATGACTATATGAGCCATCTATGACTGTCACTACCAGGCCAACAGCATGTTGCATATTTGCATACATGCTGCATATTTGCACAAAAAGACACTTAATGGTGACTGTGTTGTCATATGCATGTTTGCTCATTTCAGTGTGGACGGAAATACTTCTGTAAACTATGTGAAAATGCATGGATGGAGATCGTTTTTGTTTGTATGTAGTTGTGTGGATGTAGCCGTCAACTTGTGTCTTTAAATTGCATATAGAGCGCATGAATGTGATGAACTGGCATCCTATCCATGGTAATGCACTCCCTTCCAGGTTCTAGGCTCCCAGCAGCACTAACCAGGATATGTGGTTGGAATAAGGAGGGAAAGAATCAGCTGTGTCTGGATGATTCACTTCACATTATCGATATTGCAAGATCGTATATTTTTATAGGCAGGGATGGCAACCATTTGGGAAATTCAATGAAAGGCTGGGATTTCAAAATAAAAAAGTTTGCCTTCGCTTAATAGTGACAATCTTGAGTCATTCTTAGACCATACTCCTGGCTTTGACATGCTCATTGTACCATTACCAGAGTCTGGGCCAGTTTCCAATCCTGAAAAATCTGCCTGTGAGTAATCTGTACCCACGACACCCACTGCATGCAAAATGCCACTTCTGTCCGCTCACATAAAGAGATCAGCATTATTTTCCACAGTCAAAGTTATGTCTTACCACAATACTAGAGAGAGTGTCTTTCGCAGAAGAGCCTTCTTATCTTTTTTCTTTTTCTTTCTTTTTTTTAACACAATGTGTCAATAAAAGTGGTTCTCCCAAGTTCTAGATGACACCATGTGCCTCACGCTGAACTGTGGTTTGCCAAAAATGGCAAAAAGTGGTTTGTCCCCCTCCTCTCCTCCGGGCCACGTAAACAGGGGTGGGGGCGGAGTGGAACATCCCTCGCTGCTACTTTGGGCAGGCCGACGTTCGATGACAGAAAGCCACACTTTATGATCACGTGACCACTATGGAGTAATTTGCATCCGTACGGAACCACATCCTACAGATATAAGAATGGTTCAACCCCTTGTAAAACTCGCTCACTGATCACAGAACAACTATCTTGAGAACAAATAATTTCTAAGGTAGCTTTGACCAAATAACTTAATGTGCATTGCTTTATTAAAAATATTTAGCAGTGTAGACCTGTAAAAAGAGGCAATTCTACAGAATGTGGGGACCCTAGGCAAAAAAAACATGGGGTCCTTCAAGTGACCCTCTACCAAGGATTATTTTTGCGTTAATAATATTGGCAAAGAAAATTTAATAAATGCAAGTCCTTTATTTTTACTTTTGTAGAAAAGAGAATACACAAATAAAGTCCATTTGTCATTGCAATGTGCTATGCATTCAGCCTCCTTCCAGGGCCCCAGCCAACCGCCTGCCTTGTCTGGCCTATCGCTAAGCCTCTGACTGGAAGCCAATCTGCTGATCTTGCTAATTTTTTCCATTTAAACATGTGACAAGAATACAATGAAACAAAAGCTGAGACCGAAAACAACAGTTATTATAGGAACAGTAGAATGAACCTTTCAGTGTTGTCAGTTTTGGTAAATTAGTACAAAATGTTAAGTGAGGTCAGCAGAAGGTCACCCGAAATATATTTTGGTTCTGACCACTGGCTGAAACCCAGTTGCTGGCTATGTGAATAAAGCACAGGGTCTTTTAAAATTTAAATATAAATATTTTAAAGTGAAATTCCACAACATGGCTAGGACAGCAGGTCAAAACCAGTAGGGGGATTCAGAAAAAATAAAACGCAATACGTAGCCTTGTACGCCTTTAACTGCGGCTATGCAGACCCATAAAAAACCAACATATCTGGGGACCTGGGGACAGTCAGCTGTCCCTCCCTGTGAAAATGGACAACCAATTCAGTCATTGATGCTTGTTTTTAGTAACAAAAGCTCTTAGGAATAGAGAATGAATATTTGACTCGGCTATCAATTTTTAATTTTTAGCAAGTCAAATCCTCTTATTTATAACTTGAATGGATTAAATATTTTTAAGTGATGTGTATCTGAAGTACCTAGATACAAAATTTTTAATTCATCTTGCACTTTCTTTGAAATGTATAGTCCCCGATGGATATTTCACTCTAGAAAAACTGAACTACTGACTTCATGCCATTCTGCGGTCTATTAAATGCTAACCGGAAACCACATATCTTGAAACCTGGACCTTGAGACACAAACTGAATTTAACAGTCATTAATAGGATGAGCTTTGGGGAGCAAGTGGAAAATATGTTTGAGAGTCAAGATTAGTTTCAGGAAAAGCATACCTTGAATAGATTTCCCAACTTCAGTGGGTGTTTTAAAAGGTTATGTTGTTTTTTTGTTTTCAGTATGATCTGGGGAGAGGAGTGTGTAAAATTTTCTACTGGTTTTCCTTGGCTGTTCATCATCTAAACGGAAAAGGGACTTTATTTTACACCTCATTTGAGTAATTTTTTGGTAAGTTATGAAAAATATATGGTAATCCCGGCTTTCAGAAATTTTGGTATAAGTGCATAAATAGTATTACATTATTACATTTGTTTAATTAGTGCTTCATGTCTTTTTAAATTGTACATCTCCTTTCAAAATTTGCAGTGAACACCCCCCCCCCCCCCCCCCCCCCCCCCCTACCCCGCCGTGTCCCTTGCGGACGTCTCTATAGGTGCACCCTCCTTACGTACCCCCT
>JAODKM010000105.1:111465-126273 GCA_026780845.1 Petrocephalus sullivani | reverse complement strand
TAAGTTTCATTCCAAAGACAGTGGCAACAGCCTGCTTTAATCCTAGTTCTATTAAAGGAGGAACCAAGAACAAAAGACCAAAAAGCCAGCTACTGTGTTTTGTCCAACTCAATCTACGCAGTTGGTGGGGCGCAGCCCCCTATTGTCCACAAACAGTCACTACACTGATTGGGGGGGGGGGGGGGGGGTGTTAAGGGGGGCCCCACAAGCAAGGAACCCACCCCTGATGACAGATAAACCTTTTCCACACTAGTCACTAGTCAAAGTTCTTGAGTCAGAATTTTAAAATGTCAACACAAGACACAGTTCCAATGTTAGAATGATTTATTAATAAATTATTATAACAAAAATATATTGCTTATTTTGTATAATGATACAAAAACACATCTCAGTATGAGACATTTTCCAGTAAATAACTCTGAGAAACTGTGCTTAAACACATACTTGTTAGAAGAAGACAGCTCACCGACAATAAATAATACTGTATTTTAAAAGACGCATCAAGGCAGAAGTGGTAGGGGACTGGTCTAGGCTGTGCAAAGGAGCACAGTGGCCAGTAGATGGCACTAAAGCATTTTATAGCAAAATGAGCTCAGGAATCCATACAATAATGCTGAAGCTGTAGAATGATGTAACTTGTTTTTGGAGATTATCATTTACTTATAAAAGTTAAATGGACTTGGAATGGAATGTAAACGCTTATTGGTAATTGTATTTTATTTTATTACTATGTCCACAGTTCCTTCGACAGGTGAACGTAATGAGCTGTTAATCAGTGAATCTAGCCTTTCCTTAATTTGTGTTCACATTTAGGACCTGGACCACTGGACGCATGTCAATTTGGGCGTATCTCGATACTGTCACTGTCCATCACATATACATTACTGTAAGTATGCTCTCTTTCAAGTTAGATATGGAGAGTAGGTCATTACAGTATACAGCTGCCAGTGGTACCCATCGTCAAGCTCCTGTTACACTGAGCGACACACCCGCTAATGTCCTACTCGAGCTCGAGTTACAGCGTATGATCTTTGAGACCAGTTCAAAAATCCTTTCTTATTGTCAACAGCAGAAAATTTAACTTAGCTTAAATAACAACTAAATATGCCTTTTATAAATAAATAATAAATAAATAGCACTGGAGATGGTAACTGTGTCCAAGGGTCTGGTGGTAGTGTCAGGCATCATCTTTCTTGGACGATTCATTTTGTCGCCATCAACCTGGATTTTGCCTGAGAATGATTTCCATAGTTAAATATCCGCCAAGAACAGTTGGCCTTAAAAGGGGCACTTGTGCAGTGTGGAGTGTATAAAATGATGCTTTCTCTGTAACACACACACTGCATTATACTGCTCAGTCCAATGTATTTATCATTCTTTTTCTCTCATACGAAGTGCTTATAACGATCACGATCAACAATCCCGTGAATCAAATGAGTACATATATGATTCATTACTATGACACACACAAATTCATTTTCCGTTTAGTCACCGAGAATTTAAATAGATTTAACTGCAGTAACAAATTACTGTTTTCCCCTGACTTCATAAACTGAGAATACGTGAGATGGATATGTAGTTGTATATAAATTTACATTTTCATAGGCCTATACTACATACGCCACTATATATTGGCATATAAATGCTGTAGACATTTTAGCAATACATACTTTTTGCAGCAATGATCCAAGCTCATCTAAAAACTTCTTGGTGTCATTCTTTGGGTACAAGCCACAATCCTGGCACTTATCAGCCTAAGGGATACATAGCAACTGGATGTATTGAGTCTGAAAATCACAGCTGATATTAACTCAGCTGCAAAGGAGAGTAATGACTAAAACGTAAACAAGCACATGGAAATTTCGAGTATGTTAGAAAGAAATAATGAGTTATTTTTATGACAAATCTCAGTAATATATGAAATGTCTATAAGAAAGATCTACAATGGCTCACCTTCGAAGTATTATTGTATGTGACGGCGCTCACCTGAAACAATGCATAAATGTGGCATAAACCAACCAACATAATTAACATGGCATGCAAAGATGTCTGGGCGGTTTAAGGCAGCTATGCCACTTACGATCAATCCACTCTTAAGGCTGTTACCGATCTTCTTGATGAGGATTTTCGGGCCCTGCACAAGGATCAGGTTTTTCGCAAAGCAGCCCAGTGCAGAGAGAGAGCAGTTTGCCTATGTGGAGACGGAAGAAACTGAACTTCAGTGACAGTGCAGGCATCTTGCGCACATCCTGCGGTAGAGGAGCGTCAGCTCTGGTTAAGAAGTGAGAGTGAGTGCAGCTTCACTGCCATGCCTTTGTGAAAATGTATGTAATACAGCCATCCAGCCATCTGTCCTCGAAGTGCATATCCCGATCAGGGTCGACACTATATACATATGTATAATTTAAATACCCTTTTGTCTTGTTTTTTATTTCGCAAACATTAAATCTTTTGCTGAATGGCTAAAATTAATTTTAAATACAGCCGTCTTCCGAGGTACCTCGAAATCATTGCAAAGGTCCTTATGTGTCAGACTTGTAGAAGCTATTTTACTGTAAATCTGTAACTGTAATCTACTGTAAATCACTTTGGATTAAAGTGTCAGGCAAATGAATAAAATGCACATCTTGTAGGTCTGACATACATCCTCACAAAAAAACCAGACGGCTGGATAAACGAGCTTGTCGAGGTTGTGGGAAGGAAGTTACTGAATTTGCTTAAGTGGCACCAAATAACTTTTAGATGCATAAAATAACCACAATAAAAATAAGGAATTATATTTAAAATGGTCAGAGCCAATAAAAAATCCACATGGTAGCTCAAGTCGAAGTTCTTACTGGAATCAGAAAGTGGCCTAGTAATATCTGGGGTCTGCACCGTTCCCTTCTCAGTCTGACACATTGGAAGGGCTTCCTGAGATACAATAGTATCTATGATCCGTTTACTGTAACTGCCTTAACTTATTTAGACATAAATGAGTTGTTTTTAAATGTCAAGCTGCATTTTTTGAGTCACGAATAGTTGTACCTATACCATGTTGGTTATTTATGGGAATTGCAACAAAACAGTATTTTTGCTCACATTACAAACATTTTTTAAAAGTCCTAAATAAGCTAAATATGTTTACCAACAACCATGATCATTTTTTTCCTTTTTTTTTTCTTTTAAAGGCTAAACGTCTTACTGGAAATATTTACACATCCCAAGATCATTTAAACTTTATCTTAATAACTCATACACTACAAGAATGCAAGTTATTGTATGTGGGCGCACAACAAATTATGAGTCACTGGCTTTCTAAGACTGCACCAGTAACATTCAGTATCTGCACCAGTAACACTCAACACATTTTAGTCTTACACGTGCACATATATAAGTGTAGGCAATGCTGTTATAGTCATACAACAAGCAATTCAACAGGGTGTATATTTAAGAGTGATGCAAAACTTACATTATAATCATGTGGAGTGTTCAGCAGCAAACTCATATCCTGCAATGGCACAGAATAAAAAAAACAAACATTTTTTTTTACATCACAATCAAAAAAGAATCACAATTGTGCTATAAAAATGGATTTGAAAATGCACCACATAGCCTAACTTACTTGTTGTTCCCTCTTCAACCGATTGAGATCCTTAAAAACTTCTTCTACTTTGAGTTTCATTTCCTTGATATGCTTTGGGGTGCAGGTCACTGTACTGAATGCAACCGCTATAAAGCAATAGACAAACAGCTTCATTTTCAAGCCTGGAGGTATTTGCAGGAAGCCCTTTTCGAATGCTTTGCTGATACTTTTCACAGGTAAGTAGCTTGCTTATATACGCAGGTATCCACCTGGACACAGGAAAAACACTCCTTCGACATTGGAAAACGGCGTAAAATGTAAATGAGTAATTCATGTTTCTTTCCAGTGGCTAACTCACCGTAATTTTTTGGGCGTGGGGTGCGCCCGAGAGAAACAAACTTTCTGCAAACCGGGCAGGAAAAGTAGAAAAAGCTGTGAGTTCCCTTTTCAGTTTTAATCACAGGGGGTAGCTATTTCCGGATCTAAAAAGGTACAATACCTGAAGTTTATCTAAACATTTTTTTTGTCACTCCGCATCCTCCCACATAACCTAGCTGCTGCCTGATGTAACATAAACATCATGCAATCATCTGAGGACTACCACAATGAGTAATAAAGTCGCCCAGGACTTTCTCGCAGGTGCAATTTTTCTTTGTACATGATGTACATTCCATTCCTACAGAGATTAGGTGTCATTCCATATAGAAAAGGCCCCTGCTACATTATGTGCAATTTCAAAATAATATATCGATTACAAAATTATCAATATAGATCCAATTAAAAACACACACTACAATAAATAAAATATAAAGACAAAATAATGAAATTATACATAATTTCTGTTATACATGCATGATTCATATATTTGAATAAGAACCATGGGAAATATATTTTTGTATGAAAATGAGGGTTTAGGCTTTGCCAAAGGCAAAAGATCTAGAGAGGAAGCTTGTGGTGCAGTAGGTTTGCTGCTGTTTAGTAGTTTGCTGGAGATGTGCCGTACAGTATGAGAGTGGCACTGCGGCCTAACTGTGTAGCGCTCTGGTCAGAGTGTGGGAGGTGCCATAAGGTGGCTGGGCTGAACTCCTGTACAGTGCACTGCAGGTTACACTGTCAGATGATGTGTCTTGGTGCATCTAGGTGCAGGTGTGTATTGCCTCTCTTCACAGGCAAATTTCTCAAATTATTGTGTGAATCGATGCAACCGTGCCAAAACTTCACTTATTAGCTAGACACTGCTATTGAGATAAAACTTGTGTAAGAAGTAATCTGTGAATAACTGGATATTTTGATGCATTTTTTATTGGGATATTATGAATTAATAGGCAGGAATGTTACTTGATAAGCCATGATTTTGATGCATTTAAGTTTCATTTACATGTTATGCGAGGGTGGCATGGTGGTGTAGTGCTTAGCAGTGTTGCCTTGCACCTCCGGGACTGAGGTTCAGGTCTCTGCCCAGGTTCTATGTATGTGGAGTTTGCATGTTCTTTCCGTGTCATTGTGGGGTTTCCTCCAGGTACTGAAGTTTCCCCCCACAGTCCAAACATGTGCTGAGGCTAATTGGAGTTGCTAAATTGCCCATAGGTGTGAATGAATAGTGTGTGAGTGTTCCTTGAGGTGGGCTGGCCCCCCATCCTGTGTTGTTCCCCCCTCGTGCCCGTAGCTTCTGTGATAGGCTCCGGACACCCTGCGACCCAGAAAGATAAGCTGTTTCAGAAGATGGATGTTATGTGCCCAGTCTCTCTCTCTCTCTCTCTCTCTCCTACCCCCCAAACTGGCAGAGATCCTCCAAATCCTACCCCCAAACACAACAAATTATATAATCCCACATACATTCCATCAACACCAGATTCTTCTCAAACTGTATTCACAATGGGACCAAAATATAAACACAGTTATTAAGATCAAAAAGAGCCAAACAACACTTTCAAACATATTCTTTGTTAAGGGTATCTGGCTGCTAGCTTGCTAGCTAGCGTCTATTTCAGAAGAAAAAAGTGAAATAAAGCTATTTATTTAGACTATTTTAATTTGAAAGAATCCAGCTAATTAGCTGCCAGAATAAAATACCTCTACATTGTCTTATTATTCACTCTTCTTTCGGAATTTTCTAACCATTGCCACAGATTGTTTCGACCTTTTAATTTTCTTGCCAGCTCAATGTTCAAATAATGATGCATTATTCTGATGTAAAAGGGGCTGCAGGTGGTTGTCCCCTCAATATATATGTAAATAACCGGAATCGACCACGCGTTTCCTTCGATCTTTCATTTGCTGTTTTGCGCCCTTTAATCAAAGGCGTGCTAGGCGATTGCCTATGTCTTCTATAGGGCTTTTGCACAGTATAGATTTTAATTACTCTGCATGTGTGTATATATAAGGAATGGCAACCATTTTTAAGTCAAGGCTGCGCATAGTAAATGTTTGCCTGTTTCCAGCAACGGAAGAGGGGAGTGTTCCAGAAAGCAGTATTTCCCTGTTAGCTGGATAACTTCAGCTAAATGTGAAAATGGTCCAATAGGAAGAGGGGTAAGTCAAAGTTCTATTGGACAGTACTTACATTTGGTCATCTGGCTAATGAAGAAATCCTTCTTTGTGCAATACCCTCAGATATATCAATTAGAACAAAAAATTAATTTAATTAGGTTAGGTTCAGTATGTTGTGGCGTTGATCGTGCTTAATATTTGTGCTATAGTATTCTGGATAGCCAGCCTCTGCAGATAGGAACATTGTGTGACAATCTGGCACCCCTCTTTTTCCTGCAGTGTCATGCTTTGGTGGGGAATTTCTGGCAGCAGTTTTTGTGGGGGAAAAGGCAAAAGTTCAGTTAAAACACAAAGCTTTTTTTTACTGGAAAGAGGGGCTTTTGTTGTGTCACAATCTGATATGCCCAAATTGAGCAAATTGAGTCCTATGATATATTGGCTTGCAATGACAGCTTCCCCAACCTCTCGGTGTTGAAGTGGGTGAATATATTGATCAAAGTGGCACCCCGGGGTACAAAACAAATGCACTTTAAAAATGAAATAGCTCATGCCAGACCTTCTTCCTTCCTGGGGTAAATCAGATGTTTGCCACTTCCATTCAGAGAACTCTGAGAACCCCGTGGGTTCTAAACATTCTGAAGAGTTCTTTGAAAGAAGCCCTATCTGCTCCCAGATCAGCCAGTTGTGGAAGTCTGGTCTGTCACAGCACCCATAGAATCCCCACCCCCCCCGCTGACTTCTCTGTCGTAGCTCAAAGGAAATGGTGGGTGGGGAATGGGCCTCACATTTCTACTTACACTGCATAGTGTGAGTAGATACGCTTTTGGTCCATGGTGTCATCAAATGGGGAAAAGTCACCTTTCGTGGGATTCCCTTCGTAAGGACTTTATAGTGGTGTGAAGATGGTGTCGTCATAGCAAAAACACGCTACTGCATATTTAATCTTTAAATGTCTGTCTGACTGTCTGTGTGTGTGCATATGAACATATATCAGGGTACATCTAGCAATATGTTCATTTTCTGAAATCGCTTGTCCTATTCAGGGTTGACAGTAGTTTTATTTTATATTTTTTTAATTTTTATTTTTGTAGACATTGCCTAAAATGATTAGCTTTTTATATGACAGTACTACTCAGTCTAAACTCAACATAAATATTGCTAAGCTGTATAGTCTGTTATATTATATATTGGATATATGTAGTTATACCTGGTAAGGCACATAACCTAGCTATAGAAATAACACTATTTATGCTTTTTAAATAAAACCTATGGCTTTGTATATCACTGTTCTTATAAGTGATATACAATCTTATCTTATGATAAGAACTTATCTTATGATAAGTTTGTTCAAGAACAGTACAAATCTAATATAAATACAAAAAGAGATCTTGGAGGTCAATCTCATCCGGTTGTTTTGAGGGAACGCACGTTTATCCCAAAAGAGCAGATCCACTGGCAGCACAGTTAAAGTCATGTTTCTAAGTGACTAAGGAGTGAGAAAGGGCCAAACGTGTGGGTGACTGCACAGAAGTGTTAGTCACCATTTTCTTGAAAATCAACCCTTACTTTGACGCTTTTTTTTCTTTACAAAATCAACAACTCAATATTGTTCGATTCCGCAGCCACTTCCGAATATTTGTGCATCTGTTTCTGCACCAGTCTTTATACGTACCTCACTGACTGAATCGAAAGGCATATTTTTTATTTAGTCCTTTTTATTTTTTTGAAAGGTGTGTTAATTCCTAATATATTTTGCGTTTTATGATATGCTAGGTCATATGGATTTTTTCAGTTTTACGCCACCTCAATGGATGGAATTTAAATAGGCGTTTGTGGCCACACAAGTACACAGCTGTTTATTACGCGCTGTGCAGCTAACTGTGACAGCACTTTTTGCCGAGATGCTGAGGCATCGTTTGGACGGAGTGTTAGCCAGTTTGAAGCTCCCGCCGCCACTATGTCATTAAACATACAGCAGTCTAGGCACATTTCTGACACATAATTGTATATTTAGTGTGTTCATTTCCTTCCTGGTAACAGTGCACCTGATCTGCTGGAAAGGGTAGATTTATTGCAGAAGTGACACAGTGATGGAGAGGTTTTGCTTTGATGTGTGACTAAACCCACATTAGAAAGCTTGTTTGTGTCGACAATGCTATGTTTATGTGTGTTTGTGTGTATCTTGTACCAATAAATTAAACATTTTAAGCCATACTGGGTTGTATTATGAGCATTGCAGCCTCACTTGATAAAAAAAAATTATGCTAGTAATAATAATAATAATAATAAAATATGGAATAATTTCACAGAATAGTACTCTTTCTTCAAAGAAGCATCCCTGGTCTTACAAGTAAATTGCTATAAATTTCCCATTTTTAACCAGGAACATCAATGTTTAATAAGGAAAGTGTGAAGGTACTTTCTGAGTAAGGAGTGAGTCAAGCTGCTCTTCTTAATATTATTTTAAAATTGATTTCTCTCTTGAAGACCTTAACAGTTTTCGGTGTCATGTGGGAATCCAGCAGATGCGCGAGACACTGCGAGGTCTCATAAAGGCCTATTTCTGTTATCGCGTCATGCGATCGTTGATAAGCTTGAACAGTTAGCTGCATAAACACTTTTAAACTAGTGCTTACTACTTGTGTATTTGGCTAGGAAAAGAACCTATAACACAACGTTGTCTCAATAAAGAAGTCAGGTGGCAACACTTTCAGGATTATTCAAAGCAATAAAAAATTAAGTACAACCATTGCCGGCTGTTACGGTAAGAGTACAGGAAAAGGGAACTTGTAGGTGGGGGATGGCCTTCTTGGTTGTTCATAGCTAATGGGATTTGTCGATGTTCATGCAACAGTGTTTTCTTTTCATGTTGTGTCAACGTTTAGGCTATCTCTCCATCATCCATTTTGTCCTACTTTCACAAATATAGGATGGAATCCATGTTTGAGTCTGAATGTGCGGGTGTGGCTTGCGGGCGCGGTATCTCTCACAAGTAGCTGGCATGGCACCATATGTGTGTTTACGTGGCCTGGCTTTCCTGCATGTTTAGCCTTTGTGAGAACATTCAGTTTCAAGCAGATGTCACTCTTCTCAGGATTTGCTACAGGTCAATAAAGGTTTCTCCTGTGTGATCTCCATCTGTATAAGTCTGAGGAAGGAATTGCTTATGGAACCCCTGGAAGCATGGACCTGACCTAGATATGAAAGTAAAAGGACGAAACCTGTCAATTCTGAACCAGCACTCTGCAAAGGTTGTTTGTAATGAAAGACCTACATCAATGGCAGCAAATCATTTCAGTAGTGTTTAGTCTTGTCATCATATACAGGGTATTCTTAGCATTAGCAGGAAAATTCTTATTCACATTATATATAACATGCATGTTTATCATATAATGCTATCATTTGCACACTGTACCTTTTTCACTGCATACCTGTCTGTCAGCCTGTAATAACACAATTCAACTCGTAAGCACACAATTAGACATTTGGTGTCACATGTTAATTTCCCCTTGGGGGAATTACATATTGTGTAACCATTTTATAAGTAATCGGAGGAAAACACATTTATAATGTTATTTGGAACAATTTCCTCAACAAATATTAATTATAGTCCAGTTACATTGAAGTTTTGTCACACTTTTTATATGTACATATTGGGAACGTCAAACTCCATCATGCCAAAACCAAGTGCTTTAATACACGACACATCAAACTCAATATATTTAGAATTTAGTTCATATATTTTGGGTTGGTTTAATTGGTCAGTGAAAGTTATAAAATGCAGCTGTTTAATTGCTGTTTTATTTTGCCAGACATTTATATTTTTAGGAAAACAATATGTGATGTTAAGAATCAAGTTTGCACACCTAATCACAAGGTTGTTCAGTAATGTTAAGCATCTTCTATTGTTTGTGCAATAATTATAACCCTATGTAATCAACCAATGAATCTGCTCAGTTAGTGGCATGACTTGTCTTAAAATATGAACATTTACTTAATATTAATTGTTGTTGTATTTGAGATAAACCACAAAAGCTTTATCATTTGGTCCTTTCATGTTTATGCAGGTGAATGTTTATAAGATTATAAGAATATAGAATTATAAGTTTATAAGAATAATGAGATATTACCTAGGAATGCACTGATACGACATCAGGTATTGGGCCGATGCTGCACTCGATGCCACTTAATTGCAACATTACGTTAGAAGTCAAAACCACAGCGTTTGGTCTTTTTCTCTTCTTTTGACTTCCCAATAATTTTGTCATCTAACGACAGATTTGTTAACCCGAAACATTCGGGAAGGATAAATGCAGAGAAGACCGACTTTGGCAAATTGGCAAGTATACGCGTAGGACGTCAGCAGTTTGGAAATATTTTAAGATGAGGGAAGATGACAGAAGTAAAGCCGACTGTAAGCTCTGTTCTGCTGGTGTTTCGGGAGGGATAAGGGACCACAAGCACAACAACAAACTTTAGCACAAATTTTGGAGAAGCGAGAGAAAATGGACCTGAATTGTTATTAATACCAAACGTATAAATGAAGCTGATGTGCTATCTACATCTAACATTAAATAACCTACTTAATGTTAAATATAAATAACGCTTCAGTTTCATTTTTTTTTTTTCCTTCTCCTGTCCAGATGCATTAGACAATCAGAATGTGTGGTCTGGTTGCCTTGTATAGCTGGGCCAATATTTGAACCTATACACGCTGACATAATCACAACAATGATAATACTAAGTATTAATATTATCATTAATATTAATGATGCCCGTCATCATCATTAATGATAATAATTAATACTAACGGTGCTCATTATTATTATTATTATTAGTATTATTATTAATACCGATAATGATGATGAGAATAATAATAATAATACCAATAATTTTGATAATAATAATAGTTGAACATACTTTGTTGTGTCCACCACTGTGTGTGTGTGTGTGTGTGTTTATATTACATTGTGGGATAAAAATCAGTTATTTTATACCTTGTGGGGACATTTTTTTTGGTCCCCATAAGGATAACCCCAATTTTATAAAAATCTGTGTCTGCAATCAAAAAACTAAAAATACCAAAAGTCTCATATTTTGTTTGGTTACTTATGCTTAAGGTTAGGGCTGGGTAGGGGTTAAGGGTGTCATAGGTGGGATCAGGGTTATGCCCATAGGAATGGAGTGTCCCCATAAGGATAGGAATACATGGTGTGTATGTGTGTGTGTGTGTGTGTGGTAGTTAATGCTGTCAGGGTGCAGCAGTGCCCCCCCTCGGCCCAAGGCGAGGGAAGGCAGGACCAGGCAGTCAAGGCCCCCCAGCCGCTCTCATAACACAAGGGCCCATGGCCACATGCCCCCAAGACAGCCACCCATCCAACCCGATAGGGAGCCAGCAAGGGACCAAGGGCGCGTAGAAGGGGTCTCGCCGAGGGGGGACGGGTGGCAAGCCCCCCAGTCCCATCTGTAAGCCACTCACCAGTGCAAGTCAGGCCAGAGCCACACACCCACGGGAAAGGGCCCACCACGCACAGGTGGCGTCCCAGCCCCCCGGCAGGGTGGATCAGAGCCCGCCGCAGTGACCCGGGAAACCCCACTTTACCATGTGGCGAGCCCGTCAGAGAGATACGGGTGGACACTCAGCCCCCATCGCAACCCTATGAAAAATGTGTATGTTCATGCTTGAGAGTGTCGTGTGTGTGTCTATAATGCATTAAAATTTGTGGGTGCAGTTAAGGTCCCCCATCCCCCTCCCTGCCCCCCAAGGCCCTAGTGTAATGTGGACTGTGTGGATGACTAGAGTGCCTTGACATTGGGGGAACTGTAGAATGCCACCTGCCCCCACCCACCCAGATGCCTGACAGGCCCCGATTGGTCCCCATTCCGGTGCAGCCTGCAGGGGCACCTGACCAAGGTGCTTGGGGGTGTCACAGGCAGCCCGACAGCAGGGGGTACCGCCCTCCCAGGTACAAACTAGAGGAGCCCCGCCCCACCGCACTCGGCGAGACCCCAGCCAGCAGCCAAGGACGGGACACCTCCAGACCCACGGGCAAGCCAAGCAGGTTGACCCCCACCCCCCAGCGATGCTCAGGCCCCCCCAACAACACCTCCCTCCAACCCCCCTACAGTGCCTGAGGGTCATATGCTGGGAGTGCCACGGCTGACCCCTCCCAAAGCCCAGTTATTGGTATCGGTCTTGGGAGACATAATTATATTCCATTTGCTTCAAATGGCCTGCACAACTTCTAGCAGATACACTTTAGTTATATATCATATACTTATTAGAATCTTTCCCAATGACCAGAAACATTTTATCTTGCTTCTCGGAATTACAGGCTCACAACATTCTTATTAAATTGTAGAACTTTGAGTGCAAATGATGGAACATGATTTTCCTGATATCCTTTTAATTTTTTTCTCAAGATACAGTATTTCCAGTAAGAATGTAAGGAACTCACTATTGTATATATTCATTGGAGAAGAAGGGAAAACTCCCTGTCACACTGTCATTCATTCCTGCTGAGCCTTTCGTGGATTAACCTATACTGACATACTGGCTGAATAAATTGTCAGATTCAGATCAGTCAAAATAAGTTTTATAATATTCGTGTTAAACTGTTCTGTCACACTGACTAGGAAAGGCAGTTAGAAGGTGGATGGACATTATTATAGATGGACTTTCCATCGATCTCAGAGTATTTCAGAAAGGATCACTGATAAGAAATATAGGAATATGGAATATATGGTTCTGAAATTTAGCCTGTGTGAAGACACGGTAGGAAAATAAGAAATTTAAACGAGAAAGCATTTAAATTTACCACATTTCATTCTGTATATCAGAAATACCCCAAATGTCGTGAAATATTGTCTCTCTACGTTAATATGATTTCTAGCATCAACATCCATGTTAGTGCTTAAATTTGTATTTGTCATCCCTGGGTTATGTTTCATTCCCAAGTAGTGTAATTAGTAGTATTATTAGTATGTTAGACCTGGCGTAATGAATAATACTAATAATAGATAACATGCCTTCAGTGCATAACCTGCCTACCTACCTTATCTGTGTTTGGGTTACTCCTAACATGCCACTGTCTTTTTGTCATCATTTAAATAAGTTTTACAAAATCACATCAAACAAGCAAGCAAAACCAAGCACATACCTTTAAAATGACCTCAAATCCAACTAGCTATCCTGAGCTGTGTCAAAATAACACCAAATGAAATCTATTAGCACAGTCACTTTCTGCAGAAAACTGTTGCGACATGCCAAGCCGGGTTAATGTAAGTAGCTCACCAATGAGCAAAAGTTTCATGTGAACAAAGTGTCCTTTCTTCTGTGCAGTTGACATTTAGGATTAAACGGCTGTCCTCCTTCAGAAGTAGATGTTTTTTTGCTTTAACAGAAAAGGACGAAGATAAAGCCCAGTCTTTTGTATGTGCCTGGCTTAAATGTACTGTTATTTTTACAAGATGGAAGTTGGGCTATGTTAAAGTGGTTACTTAAAGCCAGGCATTGTAACAAAAATTATAACAAAGAGTGGGAATTCATATTGGATGGCAATTGTAACTAGAGGGGAATAACCTAGCATGTGATTCTATGTCTAACAAGGTTATCTGTCAGGGTTTGTTACATCTATGCTTACTTCTATTAGGTTAACACTTTACCCAGTTATTTTGTTTGGATTATAATAAGAATAGTAATAATACAAATAATAATACTAGTTATCCAATTGCTTTTGCCTTGGATGTCCTGACTTAAGACAGTAACTGTACTGTGTTTATGAAGAACTCGGTCAACGTACATTTGTCTCATTTAGGAATGAAAACCAATTTCTGCATAAACTTCTACACATTCGGTTGTGGCAGGAAAACAATGTTGTCATGAAAGCACTAGCTATGCAAAAATTATGTATGCTAAAAATTCGGTTAGAACTTTGCGTGTACAGTATATTCTGTGTTACTGCTTGAGACGTCACGCTACATGTGCAGCTATGTTTTTCTTTAAATTTAAGTTTCGGTATGACCAAATTCTGGAACATTTTCCTGGGCCATACCAACAAACTGGAAATATTTAGCAATATTAGCAAAAGCCGTCCTTAGATCTCATGGACTTTCTAACATGTACCTACACACCATTATGTAGGAGGGAAAGTAGTGGGGCAGCATCATATATGGTGTTTTTGAAACGTCTTGGTGTTCTGTTTTAAATAAGCCTGAAAACAGTCTTGAGTTTGTTATCTGGAGATTCTAAATTACTAATTGTAAATTGTTATAGTTATTTTTTTCTTTTTCTTAGCATGTTAGTGGTGGTCTACATGTCAGAGGCAGAAAATGACACTGATAAAATTTTCTTCTCTTTCCAGATAAAGTTTGATAAAATGAAGAATCGAGCATTTATTCCGAAATTACGTTTTCCTGAATTGTGTAAATGCAGTCAAGCCAGTGGAAAGAAATCCTTGACAGGAACAGAGAAAGATGCTCAATATATGGTAGAATACATACGTACTCTCCGGGTACTGTGTATATATTCTTAGTTTATGTAGAATATTTTGTACCCTCTTGTAAATTGTAAATATTTGCAATATGGATGAAGTATAAAGCAGCAACAAAGCCTCTGCTTGTATCTGTTATCTGAATAGGAACTATTTACGTTACACATCAGCGCTTAGTCAAAAATACTTATTTACAAATCACTCAATGGCCTAGGACCTAAATACATTGCAGATATGCTCACTGAATATAAACCTAACAGA